>JAULBM010320719.1:0-13553 GCA_032357055.1 Geukensia granosissima | reverse complement strand
GTGTGACAAAACAACAATAAAAAACACACTATAAAAATCGGTTGAAATGAATTTAACACTTGAGATCGATACTGGAATTTGGGCGCTTTGATTAGCAATAAAATCATTCGTATTCGTATTAGTAATATAGAGTGCGTTCGGATATTCATTGAGATTGATTTTACGCCGCTTAAGACAAAGCATGTGCCCATGATTAACTTTCGGTAGCTGTATGTATCCTATGCAGGTTTTTTCCAAACAAAATTTTTCACTACATCTTGATTCGGGCTTTCTGTAATATACAGGCCGATTTTATGAGGCGTTAATACTAAGACTTGATTTTCATGGCAATTAAATTACGATTTGGGCAATGCACTTTTATTGACGGAGGTAGTTTATGTCGACTACAAACAACACTGATGATATTCAAAGAATGTAGTTTCTTTTGAAAGCATTAAAAATTCCTTTGCAAAAAGAAGAATGTCAAAACACATTGACAACCAGTTTTGGAAAGAAATATTTCGTTATCTAGTATATCAATTGTCTTTACGTTTTTGTTTGTTAAAAAAAGGATAAGCATACCAATCTAAATAGGTGATAACTGACTTTGAAATTCTTAATTGTATTCGAAGATATAAATACAAGATGCCATGATGTAAAAGTAACGTAGCACAAGAGCAGTAATACATATAAATTGTATGCGTCCATAGTTCTTTTTGAAATTTGAGTTAGATGAATCACGAGGAGTTGCTTTAAATGTAACCACGAACCGCAAATTGTCTTCAGAAATGAAACGAACTGAAGCGGTATATCATTGATCTGGGCTAAGGTGTACAAAAATACAAAGTTACGAATGTTGAATACTATGCAAAATTTCGGTATGCTATAGGTGCATTTCAAGGAGTAACCTATCATCAGTAGCTTTAGAACAAAAAAAAAAGCAAAGCCAAGATCTAAATATAACAATAGAAGCACTCAAATCCAAATAACCAGAACACTCATGGTTAAATTAAACATGAAGTCAAATCCTGTGCAAATCAACCAAATTTAAATTTTTGAAAAACTGGACTGGTGATATCGTCCACCCGGATTTGAGTCCGTTCCTTCAAACGCCTGACTTATTCACTCATATTTTAGCGCTCAGTAGAGAGCGTTATGATTGGATGTTTCCTCCCCCACTCTTAAACACAAATGAAACAGTGTTATTGTTTAAAGTTAAACCACAGAGATTTTTACAACTGACCAGATTGTAAAAGACAATATTTTTCTATAGATTAGGCCCTTGAATGGCTTCTTTTTAAAATTATGTAAATCATTTGCTTTGGACACATATGCATAAAACATGTACGATCACTGACACAGGTAACAACTTTTTTCTTCTATCAACCTGATATAAGTTATCACATTTGCTCATCATATGAGGTCAGGTTTTGGTTATACGTTAGATGAAGACGTCCAAAGCTACCATATTAAAAGAAACTCATTTTAAATGATTTCTACACCAACCAGACTCTCTGAGTTTGTCATTACATCTAAACGGACCGTTAAAGGATATATTTCACATAAATAGAAATATAATTTTTCGCGTGATTGTCCATGAGACAGTCATAGACCAAAAAGACAGTCGAATTTAAATTTCTACATGTCCCATTACGGCCTTCATAATGAACCGGGGTCCATACCATAATAGAAATCGTAAATGATAAATACAAAACGTAAAACTATTTCAAAAACACGACAATCGACCTCATCTATTACAAAATGGTAAAAATATATTACTATTTAAACAAAAATAACCACTGGACTACATGTTCCAGGCTTGTGATAGGCACATTAAATTTGTGGCGGAGTTAAACCAGTTTGTGGCCGCTCAAACCTCCCTCTAACCTGGGACAGTGGTATGACAAAAAAGCAATAAAACACACGATAAAAATCGGTTGAACTAGATTATACAATTGAGATCGATACCAAAAATCAACAACAAATACAATTAAAACTAATACAAGATTCAACAAAATTATCGACTACAAAAGAGTATTCGCAGTTACGTCTGCTAGTACAAATCTCCAAATCAACCGACCAGGAAACCATGTTTTTTTTTTGTCGCAATGGCGTCCAGTTGGATTAAGTGTTTAAATATCATTAAAAATCAAAGAAAACATTAAATTGTGCAAATCTATAGACAGGAAGTAGAAAAGTTATAGCAAATATAAACTGATTAGTAAAGTAGTAAGCTAATAACAAGAAAGTCAATTTAGGTATCAATAAAGACCTTATTTGAAAACTCACATGGTTATAATAATGCTGTGACGATATCCTTTACGGATACGTTTAAAAAGAGGAATTTTAAGACGACGTGGATTTTGTTTAAATTTTCGAGCTTTATTTATCACTTTTCCGTTAAAGTAGGATGTGAAATCCCGTTTTTTAATAGATGATTTCAAATACATCCATATTTTGCTACCAAATCTTTATCTTTATGAAAGGATTTAGAAATTGTTAAAATCAATTTGTGGTTACGAGATCCTTTACTTAAAAATTTGTTAGTTATACAGAAATTGCGTTCACAAAAATCTGAAACTTTGCAACAAACACGAGCACAACCATTTGGATTAAATTATTTATTACTATAAGCCTTTATGTTTTGCTGATTCTTATAAATCTACCAAGTGAATTTAACGTTTAACAAGCAATAATCTGCATCTATTAAGGATATTGATTGATTGATTGATTGGTGTTTTACACCACGTCGGCAGTATTTCAGCCATATCTTGGCGAGAACATGCATAATATTGACTAAAATGAAATTAAAGTAAGAGATACAGTATTAAAATGGTCGATTTGGTTTATTTACAAATAAAAAAATAGTCTTAAAAGTTACGATTAAACTTTAAAACATCAATATCACAGACATGTATTCAGAACAGTATACCAGTACAGTTTTTGTGATATATTCGGAGTCCCCGAGGGTAATCACCAGCCCAGCGGTCATTGTTTGATAAATTTCATGTCAGACAAGTCCGACAACTGGGCTGGTGAATACCCTCGGGGACTAATGTTCCACCAGCAGAGGTATCGACCCAGAGGTTTCAAAATACAAAATTACCAATGTTATATAAATATGGAAAAAACAGGTATGCTATATGTACATTTCAAGGCGTAACCTCTCATCAGTAGCATTAGAACCGAAACATAGGAAGTCAAGGATTCAAATATAGCAAAAGAAGCACTCAGTTTCAAACAAATCGAAAATGAAGCCAAATCCGATGTCAGGGACAACTACTAAGTGCAAGAACTGTTACAAGTTAAATTCATTTGGTAGATTAATAATAATCAGCAAAACATCAAAGCTCATTGTAATAAATCATTTAATCCGAATGGTGATGTGGGGTTTCAAAGAAGATCATTAGGGACGATAAATTTCATTGTGCTTAAATGTAATTGATTATACAACTGATATAATTTACTAAGTAATGTTACTTATTACTGATCATTTCAAAAAGCTAGTTCTTAGCTTCAAGCATTTATATTTTAATAACTACAGCAATGGCACCACTGTTCTTCGCTGCGAACAAATGATATTTATTTGAATGTTTCATTAAACAAAAGAAATTTAATACTAAGTATAATTAAATTTATTCAAAGAGAGATATTAAAGTCAATCTGTGTTTTGACTCAAAATTAATCACTGTTTCTCGGTATACTAAAGCAAGTCACCTTTGAATGGCCAAACAAAGGTTTTATAAGTCATGTATAGTCATATATCAAAGACACTAACTTGTCTCAATGTGTCTACATGACGACCAATTAGACATCAAAACTAAAAATAAACCTTTCTGAAGTTGGACTTCACCAGGCACACAGTAAACTTTTGGTGTGCTAATCATTTTTCAGGGTCTTAGATAAACAAGGATATTGACCGAAACATCTTCGTTTAATACTATGGTGATTCGTGAAGAAAATAAGTAATAAATAAGAAATTATTTTCTTTCCCTGGGCAAAGACCTAGATTATTTTCAATAGCTGAATTATTTGTTTTCAAATCGTAATAGTGGAGAATGTTTCCCTTTGAATGTTTTCGAATAAAAAATAAGAGAAAAATGTATCAAACAGTGAACAATTGTTAAAAGAAAAGCTACATTTTGTAAACTATACCCTTCTCCCAATGACAGGGACAATGATTATAATTTTAAATTAAGTCAAATAATTATTATTTATCTTTGTTTGAAAATTTACAATTTTAAGGCTAATTGAGAGAAATTATAAAACGTTATACGCTAAAATTAACAAACATATTTATTGTTATAAGTCAGGTACTATCTTTTCGGATTTGGTGAATATCTGTTTTATTTTATAGTTCGTTTGTTACTGCGTTTATTTTCTTTTATTTCTTCCTTTGACCACTAATTGGAGGATGTTTTGGACCCCACTAAACGAGTTTAACCCCAGCACATGTCTCATTTGTCTGCCCAAGTCAAGAATTATGGTCATAGGTTTGTCTTTCTGCCAAGCAAAAATGAAAATATATTGGGCAAATGACAGAGAGACTGCACTCCAACCACGAGAAGAACATAGGAATTTATAAATCTAAAGGTCTCTACAAGTGGTATACCACTTCTTGTGAAAAGCTCTAGATGGCCCAAAACATACCAAAAGAATTATGACTAAATAATAAAAATTGCGATCATTTTCCCCTTTAATGGTACACTCACAAAGCAAGGTAGACGATCGGTCTGTTACATTAATAATTCATGTGTGAACAGTAAGAAATGCAATAAATGTAAAAGACTTACGCCTTCATATGTCGATATTTATTATCTAATGCCAAGACAAAACTTGACATTATAACATTTTCTTGATATAACAATATTGGGTCGCTGATATGTCATAGTGAGATTGAAGTCAGTAAAAGATGTCACAGTTCACCGGTGCATTCAACTGGTCTTATTTAATAAGCATTGTAATTTCTCTAAGATTTAACATCTTTAGCAGATTTGGCGTTTTTGCAACAAGCTTCATTTCACTTTTTCGAAGAAAGGATTCTAAATAGGTCATGTCGTTAATAATTTCGTCAGATAGTACTGCCCGGTCCTTGGTGTTGTAGCTACAAATAAACAGGTTTTATACTCTTGCGGCGGCATTACAAAAAATACATATCTTTTCAAATCTGTCAATTTATCATTTAACTTTGTACAGATTATTGTTATTCAGATTTTTAGTCTCAGTGGTTAATTGATTGTTTAGGGTAATTGTTTAAAATTAAAACAAGCATTTCCAGGGAAAAAAGTCATTTTCTATAAACATGTAGCATTTTGATGTTTCAAACTTCTAAAATAATCTTGATAAAGTACACCGATAAAGTACATCAACGTTCTAAAAATGAAGCAATTATTTTATATAGAGATTTTGATATAGAGGATTTTTGACATAACGTTTCAAAAGTAAAAGGTATCCCAAAGCAACCGCTAAGTTACGTAAGAAACAATTTCTACTCTCTACATGTGCTATCTGTTTACTCTTCTAATAAACTTAAATTCTGTGGCGTAAAGTCCCAACCAAACGCACTGCAAAATATGTAGTGCACCACTAGTCTATCTCTACGGACTACAGTTGATTATTGTTTAATCAATTTCCAGCCATATATTTTTTCTATTGACGATTTGACGTTTTCTCTAATAGAGATGACTCCCCCATTAAATTACACCAAGAAAACCATTTTAGTCTTTGCAATGTCAAATTTAATTACTTTGAAGAATTCAGCACATACCAAACATCATTTAAAACTTTTCCTTTCGTACTGAATTCAATTATAATTATTTGCAAACCAGCATAATTGTAAACAAATATATTTTCGTAATATGTAGAAGAATCACAAAACATCAATTTCAGTTTGATGCACTGTATGGTCATTTCTTTTATTGACAACTCGTCAACAGTGCTCGATGTCAAAATGTTGCAAATCCAATGTAAATTGATCTGTATAAACCTCAGCCTTAGAAATTTATTGTTATTGACAGAAGAATTGACTTGTCTGACATGAAATTTATCTAACAATGTTTTACAGAAATTTGCTCTATTTGCTAACATTCTGAAACACTAAAAATACGGAAATGCCTTAAAAAGTAAAGCACTTAGTAGTGGTCCCTGTCGTCGGATTTGGATTCCAGTTTCGATTTGTTTGGATTTGATTGCTTCTTTCGCTATATTTGAATCTCCGACTTCCTATGTTTCGGTTCTAATGCTACTGTTGAGAGGTTACTCCTTGAAATGTACATATAGCCTACCTAAATTTTCAATATTTTAACATTGGTAATTTTGTATTTTAAAGTCATTTATGTAATGAATCATGCTAGGACAAAAATTCTGGCCACTGGGTAAGCTGGTACTATGGATTAGGAACGAGCTACAGGTGAGCATCATTCTCGCACTTCTGGATACTGAGACAAACTTAAATATGCAAACGATTTTTCCAGTCGCACAATTGACAAGATATCTGACAGACTGTGCCAAAATTCTACCCTGACTCTGATTTCATAGATTCCTTAAACTCCGATTGAGAATATCCAGTCTGCGAAAATAACATGTAAATGACACCAAACAGCGGTTTCAGATAACAGTTTGTAAGTAGTTGTTTTATGGAACAAACATATACATTTTGTTATATTTATTTGATTAAAGTCTAAATACAAAATTACCCATGTTAAGTTACGCAATTAGTAGTTGTCCCTGCCGTCGGATTTGGCTTTCTATTTCGATTTGTTTGGATTTAAGTGTCCTTTCGCTATATTTGAATCTTTGAACTCCTATGTTTCGGTTCTAATGCTACAGATTAGAGATTACTCCTTGAAATGTACATAAAGCATACCTAAATTTTCCATATCTATTTAACATTGGTAATTTTGTATTTTGAATAAATATGAAGAACTTTGGTGTGCAATATGCTCATTTCAAGGAGTAACTTTTCATCAAAACTAGAAAGTCCAAGATCCAAACATGGCAAAAGAAGCACAAATTTCACACGTATGACCATTTTCTCTGATCGCCTGAAATACCTTTCGGTCCGCTTCTGCTCAGTTATGTCTGGCACACATAGACATGTTCCTGTAAAGCTAGCAGCTAACTGTGTATTTCGTGACCAATAACCGGGAAGAAAAAGACGACTTCTAGCAAATTTGATATTCACGTAACAAACTCACTTGTATTATTGGATAAATTTTATTTCTAGCTATATATCATATTGTCAAGTTATCTATTGCTTGGCGAAATGTGACCCAAACTGTAATTTGTTCTACTGTCTTATAACATTTTGTCTTGCAGACTTTTACCCGATAACCTATGGCCTGACCGTCAAGCTATTGAATTGGGATTTCTTTCCTGGTTATGAGTATTGTTTTATTTTTAAAATATTTTATATATTTTATATAATATATATTATTAGGTTATAAAACAGCTGGAAACAATGTTTCCTCCTTGGTACATAAAAGAAATAAAATTGGTCTCTGCCTTTGCAATAAAACGCTAAAAGACTTTGAAGATACCAAAGAGCAAAGCTATAGTCAACAGACAAACAGAACCATTGCCAACAAAATTAAATAAACGAAAAACAAAGCACACACAGCTTTACACTGAACTAATCATGGAGTTATTATTTGTCTTAATTTTTTCTGTACCTTAGGGAAAATAATTTGATTTATCACTTACTTAACGATTTCTGTCTGCCCCTTTGGTATCTTCGAATTCCTTTTACTTAGTTTATTTTATTTTATTTTAAAATATTCATAACAATGTCAAATTGAGACCTGTATCGTGAACCCTCTATCACATACCCTTTATTGCATAACGTTACCCTTTATTGCATACAATTCATCGCATACCTGTCCATTGCATGTACAAGCATAGTAAGATAAGATTCCTGTTGAAATATACGATAACGTTAACAGTGATAATGGTAACTCGGGTTGAAACAGCATGTGACACGGATTTTTCTTTGTATTATTCTCTTAATAATGACTGCATACCATTTATAAATTGTATTTTGTCACAAAAAGTTAGCTTTTCTCATGAGGATCAAATTTTAAAGGCAACATAGTTTTTAAAGGCATGGCAAACATTTTAACAGAATCGTGTCTGATTATGATAAATCCGGAAAAGCGCTTTTCATACAGTTAAATCTGGCTTTTGTTTATTTTATATAAGCGTTCTTAAGATATGGATCTTGTCAATCTGTCATACATTCCAGATTTTGTCTTCTAAATATAATTTCGGAGTTTTACTCTTGTTCTCTGTGGTGTGATAAAAAAGTTTCCCAGTCCTGAAATTGTATGCTCTTTTTTTACTTTCGGGAAGTGGAATGTATGTCGGGAGGATACAATTTACATCTTTCCAACACTGTACTTACAAAAATTCCTTGATTGTTTTGTTGCCATTTGGCTTATTTACGTTTATTACATCATGAACGGTATATATATATTTGGTCCATAAATAAGACTTATGTAAATGTAAATTTACAAGGTTTCATTGATCTTCATATAGTTTGTCTCCAGTGCGTCTGATGAAGTCCTTTTACACGCAGTTGAATTTGGATTTTTCTCATAGCGGTGCTAGGTGACGTCTTGAACTTACAGTGAGGTGCAACTCCTTGTTGAAGGCCTCACTGTGACTTTCAGATGAAGAACAGCAATCAAAGCACCGTCCTTTCACTTAGCATTTACTTGTATTTATGAGATTTTTGTGCCATGAATATTTACTACATATCCTTTTTTAAATTGTGTATATTTATTATTAACGTAAGTGAGATGTGGATTGTGTCTTTCATGTTGTTATTCCATGTTCTTTCTATTTTTCATTTTAGTACAGCTCGTCTAAATCATGTTTTTTATGCTTGCTTTTTTATTTTGTCTGGTTTATATATATAAATATGTTATTAAATGAAATTTGTAACAAATGGATTTTATTTTACCAGTCATCTTGGATTCTTTCAGGTTGCAAACGTATATTTAATGTCATGTAATTCTAGGTAAGACATTTTTTCTCTGGAAAACTTTCCCTATTTACAACATATTTTAATTTGACAGATGATTAACGAAAACTTACATGTTCAGATTAAACATCGGAATGTAACATTATAGTCAACTAAACCTCAAATATTTGTTTTGGAGAGGTTTCCTACAAATTCTTATATGTAATATCATACATATGTATTGAATAGTTACCTGTGCATGATACAATGTTAACGTAGTTAATAATTTACAAAGAGCATGATATTGCATATAAGGTTACTTTCATATACTTTAGGATGTAAGAAGTGACAAGATTTGAATAAAATTTAAAATGTACATCAAACATGATCCTAAAAATTAAAGAAAAATTCGGACAAAGAAATAACGTAAGAACAGATGGGTAGACACCAATGTTCAACAGAATCAAAATAGCAAAACCCCAATATCGTCATTTGTTATATTTAAATATAGACTTCCGACTGGAACATAATTAAATGTAAGCACTTTTGATTCTGTGTTTTCTACATCTAGTGGAGCAGGCGTTGCTTACCCTTCCGGAGCACCTGAACTCGCCCGGGTTTTTTGTAGGATTTGTGTTACTTCAGTTTTGAATTTTAATGTAGTGCTGTGTGTTCTATGTTTGTAATTTCGTTTCTTTTTGTTGGCCATGGTCTTGTATGTCTTCCGACTTGATGGTTTCTGTCTGCCCTCTTGGTATCTTCGAAATGTCGATGATGATAAATAATGAGCATCAGCTATGGTTTTCTGTGCAGTGTTGTGTTTTCTATGTTTGTCTTTTGTTTCATTTTGTTGGCCATGGTCTTGTCTGTCTTTCGACTTAAGGATTTTTGTCTGCCCCTTTGGTATCTTCGAATTCGTTTTACTTTTAAGCCGCAGTCCTGATCACATGATATTTCTATCTATCTGAGTTTTTTCCAACGAACCTTAGTCGAAAATCAACAACAAATGCAAAGGTCAAGATGATTACTTATTCTTGGCCAGAATATATATCAAAACTAATGCAATCTTTTAAATATAGATTTTTATTAAAATCCGGGCCTTTTGTCTGCACTGGTTTGAAGCCCAAATTTGACAATCTTCTGATATATCATTAACAACGCTGCGGTAGAAAAAATAACTATCCATTAAAAATCATAAAAAATATATTTTCGCATTTATTGCATCACATGCATCATAATAATGCAAGTTAACAATGTATCATAGTTTTTTTTTTTTTACATTCTCATTAGAATTGATCGAAACTTCCTTTCGGCTGTTTTTATATACTAAGAACAGGATACAGCTCGATGATCTTTTATTTCGTGCAGTTAGTCAACTTTATATATTCCAAACTGCCAGAAAATCGTTTTGTACTGATCAACTGATATCTTCAAATTTTCATTGACAAACATTATTGAAAGATATTTCAGTCGAGTGAGCATGTTAATACCACATATATCTTGCTAATAACAAAAAACTAAGTTAATACATTCACTTTAACTCGAATAATGTTTAGTTAAGTCGTTAAAGTACAAAAATGCTCATTAGCTTTTCATTGACATGATGTATATTTACCCCACACTTCCATTAAGGCACTGAGAGAAAAAGAAAAAAAAGCAAAGATTTAATAGATCAAATGGAATACAAGAATAAATTTTGCTCGTAGTTTTCATGTACAGGTCTTTTTGGAATTTGCTTTGTGATGCGACAAAGTGTCTTGATATGCATGGCAGGGGGATTGAACCAGAAATCTTATTTACCCAAGCATATTTTGTCCTGCATTTGATTCGGGATTTCTGGTCAATGAAAATAAATAGGTAATCATACACTGCTGCATTTATAAATATTCTCTGCGGTTACAGAATTTCTCCGCTCGAGATCGTTAAATCTTTAGCCATGGAGAAGGGTTAACAATTTGAAAACTAAACTACCGCGACGAACTTTGTACAATATTAAAAAGGATGCGATCAAATCGAGTCGCACCTAACAAGTTTTGTCAGTTACGTGCCCATGGACGGTGGTTCTTTGCCACCCTGACCTCCTCCACCATTTAAACTGACCGTGATAATCCGACTGATATATTGTTAAAAGTGGCTATAAATCTCAAACAAACAAGCAAATAAACAAACAGACAATTAATTATTCATTTTCAAATTTGTCTTGTCTCTTTGAAATATTCACTTTTAATCACTCAAATGGGTATTCTACACTGGACTTACGACATAATGCGGCAAATCGGAAAATGCGTATTGGCTTATTTGAAGTCGCTTTTGATTTATTAATGAGAAAACATCTTCGTTAAAATTGCTGACATGAAACCATATCCATAACGACAAACCTTCTCTTTTTTTAACAGAATAGTATTAGTTTTGCTATCTTTTTCCAGATTTTGCAAAAAACGTAAAATTATCGTATCTTTTTAGATAAATACAACTTGTTTTAAGGTGTGAGGTAAGATCGATTGCCACTATGCATTATGTATTTCCACAGAATGTCTTATATCCGTGTATTTATGGATGCCACATTGATAACTCTCTAGTAATTTTAGTGGTGCAGAACTCTTATCCATTGTTTATTTAAGACATACTGTTAACGCAGTTTACCTCACAGCAAATACCAAAACAATCGTTGTAGACACAATGAATTTACTAGAAAAAAAACTCGGAATTTTTAAAGGGAATTCGAAGATATCAAAGGGGCAGAAGAAAATCCTTAAGTCGGAAGACAAACAAGACCATGGCCAACAAAAAGAAAAGAAAGACAGACATCGATCACAAAACACTGCACTGATAACTTAAGCTTGAGTAATACGAACGCTACAAAAACCAGGGTGAGTTCAGTGATCCTCGCATTGTTGGCCCCTAGCGTGCCTGAAAAAGGTTTATCCTGAAAAACGCTTTACAGACAGTTAAAGGCTTTTCAACATTTATTTTAATGTATGTAAGATGTGGGTCGTATTTGTCTGACTTCTTTCTTTTAATTTAAGCAAAATTGAACTTAGAAACAGCCCAACAGTAAATGACATTTAACACCATCGACCCAAAAAGACTTTTAGGATTGAGAAGAATTAGGTAATAATGAAAGAAAAATGTTTAAGACAGTTGATTTGTTTTTAATTCTAAAGCACTGAAATGCGAAAAAGCTACGAAACGCATCCTACCGTCAAATTTGAATTCCTATTTCGCTTTGTTTGGATTTGAGTACTTCTTTTACTATATTTAAATCTCGGACTTCCTCAGTTTTGGTTCTAATGCTACTGATGGAAGTTTATTCTTTGAATTGTACATATTGCATATTAAATTTCAATTATTTATTCAAAATTGGTAAAATTGAATTTTGAAATAGTCGTGAGTCCAATTCAGGTAAACAACTTCAACGATTAGTCTTCGTTATTTGTTTTAATACAAACGTCTTGAAATATATTACATTTAAAAATGTGTAAGATGTGGTTAAATTTTTATATGTTTTTTATGTGTTTGTTGTTTTCGAAATGTCGACTTCATTAGTTAAAAAGCTTGGATATTGCTGTGATATATCAAAAAGATATAAATCCAAATACAGACATCCAATAAAAGTGACCTATTAGTTATTTTATGTACATAATCAGATGATATATGTTGTCGAGCAAATAAATGTCGTCTGGCAAAAAACGTATATAGTTCCATTTCATTATGCCTGAATACATCGAATCAATTTAACAACAATTTTGGAGATTTTGCAAGATTATAAAGTCTATTATTGGTTCAATTGTTCATTATTACTCATCTATTGTATTGCAGGAATGGTTAGGAGACGGGTAAATCGTACCGATGCTACATTTGAAGACTCCGCCTCATTGAGGTTAAAAATAACCATTTTTTGTCTGGTAGAAAAGATCAATATTGTTAGTCTTTAGTCAACTTTCTTTTTTCAAGAAGGTCCTTGTTATTTTCAACCAAATCCTACATTCTGGTCATCCGAAATAAATGTTAAATTTTCCAAGTCTTTGATAAACAGCATACAATATCTCAGACATTACAAGAGACAAAAATCTTCTAGCGCAGGCAGGTTAATATAGAAAAAGGAGATGGGGTATGCTTGTCTATGAGATAGCTTTCTAAAATATTTTAGAGGTATTTGAAGATACCAAAGAGGCAGATAGGTTCGTCAGGTTGCCCAAAGACATACAATAATAGACACAAGACAAAAACATAAAACAAAGACATGCACTTGTTGACAAGTTCCCGGATTTGTACAGGCACATTAAGTATGTTGCGGGATGAAACACGTTCGAATTCACATTCACCGTGTAGAAAAAATGCAGTATCGACAATTGACATTGGTGCTAGGACTTGTTCCTTTCAAGAACAAAAACAATTGAGTCTTACCGTCAAATTCAAGTGGTGCAATTGTTTAGATAGTACCAAGTTTATTGCTTTTTTAAAGTTTTAAAGTTCGATGTATTTCGTCCTTAAGCACTCTTGCAAGTTGAGCAATTATATTAGTATTTACAATAAAATTTAATGACAGTTTATCAAGGTTTTCGGTCACACAAATCAGGTTTTCGGTTTTTAGATTTTATTGACCTACATTGTT
>JAULBM010320708.1:0-13554 GCA_032357055.1 Geukensia granosissima | reverse complement strand
AAACAACGACAACCACTGGACTACAGCTTCGTGGCTTGGGACCGGCACATTAGTATTTACTCTCATCCATTTCAACAAAACTCCGTCCCAACCAATTACACTATTTTCATTCTTACACAGTATTTCAGTGCAAATCTCCCGGGCATAATTGTACCAGTCTACTAATGTTGGAGCTGGTATTCCCAATTCATGTACAAGTATGTCTTGATTACAGTTATACCCCCAAAAGTATGTTACAAAAACAATTTCTTTAAATGTTAATTTGTGGTTCTCAAACCAGGATCCGTGTCTTATGGAATTTCTTGTTGCACTTTTTACTGGAGCAGCTTCATACGTACCGTCGCTTCAAATTGACAAAATTTATACACACACGTACTCAAATTTAGTAGCAATCCAAGCTCTCGCATCGAAAAAATCAAATTATTAACAGAATTACACTTCTGATAAAGATCCTTAAGTTTTTAAGGCATCAGTGTACTGTTTTTACAAACGTGTTGGCATTTTTAAAAACGCACATGGCTACTGCATGAATATTCATCGTGACGTTATTAAAATTGGTCATGTGACTTCTTAAAATTGACAACCAAAATGGATAGAGATCTTTGTTAAAAATATGCAAAACGTATTAAAAGTCCGTTTTTTATTTTTAAAACTGTTAACAACGACAGTTTTTAAAACTTAACTTCACGCGAAAAACTCCATTTTTGGGGTTTTGAGGCGATTTATTGCCTTTTTCTCGATTTTTATTTTTTTCCACGAAATTCCTTATATATAATACGTTTAGAATATTTTCGAGGTTGTTTCTTGGGACCTCTATACCTAAATTGGTCTTAAAAGTGTTCATGGTATCAACAAGGGAATAATTATAAATATATGTTTTTCTTAAAACAGATTGAACTACCTTGATCCTTGATTTGTAATCTTCAATCAACTGCTTTGCTATATCCCGACAGTTATTTTTTCCTGTGACGTTTTCTAACTGCCAATCTACTTCCCAGTTCCGACTTGGAGTATTTGCATAAAAAGCACCAGGTGTTGCATGTGTCACACGTGTTGAGGTTAAAATACCAACAGATTTGCCTATTTGAAAATAAAAGATGATTCGTAATGCAGAAATTGCTATGAATAGTCATTTTACACATGTTAGTGACATTAAGCTCCCTTACATTAGTAATGTTTTATATCTTTTCAACTTAAAAAGTTCAAAGCATATTTACATTAGATTTTTTATTACACTTCATGCAGAAACGTCGTTTTGTCATTGGATACGAACCATTTGTTATTTTGCACTGATTTATAAAAGCTCCGCCCATTCATAGCAACATGTACTAATTTCATCCAAAGCGTGCGTTTACATAGCAACGTTTGTTACACATGTTAGTGACATCTAACTATCTTACCTAAGTAATGTTTTATACCTGTCCAAGTTTAAAGAAAAGGATTACAGCACTTTTACATTAATTTATATTAATTATCCCACTTTAGTAAGAATTAGTTCCATACGTTATGAAGGTGCGAGACATATGGTATCGTTACCAAGCAATGAACATGGACCGGAGGAGGCTACACATCTTTGAAGATATGAAGAGAACATGTCTCATTCACCTGACTTTCGGATCATTTGTGATTCTGTCTTTATTTTTCGTTTTCATAATCATTTGTTTTTTAAGAAATTTAACGATCGACAACACAGTCTGTTTTATCATTATGAAATGTCAGTTTCCCAGACCAGTTAAGGATTGAAAACTAAAACAGCTGTTTTTTTTTTTTTTTTTTTTTTTTTTTTTTTTTTTTTTTTTTTTTTTTTTTTTTGTTTTTTTTTTTTTCTTGCATATTTTATTTTGTTGAGTATTGCAATTGAAATATTTTGTCAAAATAATCTTAACCCAACTTTCCACGCCCACAGATTATTAACCATTTCTTTTCTAAATTCAGATATTTGAAAAAAAATCAGTTTCGAAAAAAACTTTCAGAAAATCGTGTGAATAGTGGATGATTGCCTTGAAATATTGTTAGTTTATCGTCATTTTAGTTTGAATTGAATTGATAATGTCGTGTAAAAGGAGCTGACATACCATAATATATTTATACAGTTCGAGGTTAAACTATATTCAGCCATTGGACTATGTTCTGGTTGACTCAATGGTTTCAGAAAAAAATTACAAAACAGTTAAATAACTATAATGTTAAACTAAGTCGGATTATGGGAGGCCATCTTCGCACAGGGATTGCCGTGAATGCCAAACACCCTGTGACACGAAACCAACAAACTTGAATTCAATTAGCAATTTTCCGTCCGATTGAGAGCATTAATTTGGTGTGTAGGACGTCAATAAATTTCAATCCCCCCTCAATTAGCTCAGTTGACAAAATAGAAAAGATGCCGAAAATGTGAAATATCATAGGGTCTAGTGTTAAACTGCCGGGTTGCGACTATTAGTTTAAATCTCCTTCCGGAAACACGAAACATACATTTGAATGGGGTCAGCCTATTTTTACATCATATTGATGTCTCGTTTAAATTTGGTTTGTCTCCAGAAGTCTTATTGAGTTGATAAAAAATTTTGTATTTCATCAGCGTTTAATGATCAATTGAGCAGGGGTTAAGGCTTTCATATTATATGGCGATGGAAAACCAAACGTAATTTTGAGAGGGTTCCCTGAAAAGCCTTTTCAACTAAGTTTGATTTAAACTTGCTCAGAAGTCACAGTAAACAACTATGAAACATGTTAATTTCTCAAACAGTCCAATATTAAACTCTGTCTGGTCGTGGCATCCAAATCGGATTTTGCCTGAGAAAGTCAAATATAAACATTTAAGGGGCTACCCATGGACAATTCAGTTGAAGTTTTGCGAAGATAAATTCGATTTATATAGAGAAAATGAAACCTATAAACGACCGATGAAAACGACGGCGTAAAAGCAGCACCGGGTAAGCTGAAAGCTTGTTTAAACCTAATCTCGAATTTTGGTATTATCACATCTATAAATCATTGATAAGCAAACGATGGGAGCTCTTTATGGTTAAACCGTGGTATAAAATAAATAATTGCACCAAACTATGAAAACGGCAAAAGATATTAGTCAACATGGCAGAAACTCGTTGCACATTTTTCATAATAAACGTGTATATTGACATGTCCTTTGTTTCGGAGCACACAGGAGACGATGAATTTGAGTATAACTTTACAATGGCAAGTGAAGATTTGTATGTGTTTAAAAACAAAATTATTAAGAATACGACAAAAGATTAATACTGGACGGCAACTGAGACCGTCACGATATATATTAGGCTCTATGCGATGGACAAAATATTAGATAATATGAGCATTAGGAACATATTACGACATAAATAATTGTTTCTTGCGGTTTTTACTTATATTTAGATTTTTCAAACAGCAACAAATATATTATTTTTTTCTGGTTTACCTATAACTATGATTACCTTTGTCCAATGACCAGTCTGCTATAGATGTGACTTTTGATTCCTCTGTCATAGACAGACAGTTTTGATACTTAACACTTGCATCAACTCCCAGAACTCCATAATTTGTCTTAACTCCACAAAGATACTGAGTTCCTGTTCCTGCCGAATCTGGAACCTGGTGGTCTTGGTTGTATGTCTAAATAAAAATCAAGGTTCTCATTGTTAAGAAAAAGACTTGTTTTCTATCCATGAGCTATGTCGAACTTCATAAACACCATACCAAATATTTTTTTTCTATGGTATTAGGGGCTTTACTTAAGGATTTTAGATGTAGGGGCACTGTTTCAATTGGTTATTAGTACATTAAGATAGAAAGAAAACATATATATTATAGACTCAACTAAAAGTAAATGCTTGTATCTTTCCACTGTTACCAGATTTAGGTGATTTTTTGGTGTTGGCGCTTATGAGTCTCAAACACATTCTTACTTAAAAACTAAGATCTAAAACTCTGAGGGTGGTAATAAACTTGGTCTGATATATATCGCAAATTCCAAAATGTTTTTCTTGGAACCTCTAAAATCCTTTAGTATTGACACTTATACTAAATTACAAAAATCAAATGTGGTAATATCAATGTTGGCGCACGGTAGATCTACTTAGGTCACTTAATATATGGATTCGTATAGTCGTGAGATTGGTCCTAATGTACTATATATCTAGATCTCTGCAGAGGAATAAGTTGAGCCTGGCATAAAAATTTCATTGTAAGTGGCCGAAATGGTTGTTATCTCACTGGCGATGCAAACATTATGTTATCTGACTTTGATTTGCGAATAACGTCTCTTCTTTCACTGTTATGCACTTTCACGCCATTCGACCGGTATTTTAAGAAAGGATTATCAATCCACATGCCATGATTATCAAGCCATTCTACCGGTTTAAAAAAGTATAATAAATCCGCGTGCCATTACTTTCAAGCCCTCGTGCAACTATCTCGTTTGTAAAAAATACGATTAGCAATGACCACCAATGTAAAATTCTCTATTATCAATGACTACCAATGCAAGAATCTCTGTTTCACAGATGATAGACACCAACGTCAGATTACATTTTTATCGAAGTTTTGACTCTTTGATATGAAAATCAATAACTGTCATTTGTCCGTATAGGAGAATGGCTAAGGAAAATCACACATAAAAGTTGTTAACGTTAAAATTTTGTTTACATAAATAAATAAAATAGAAATTCTGGTAATTACATAAATCTGACAATGTCCACAGAGAAACTCTATCAAACAATATAACCTTTTCAAAGAAACTTCAATGTTCCATTTCTACTTTGATCAATTCTATACTGACACACAGGTGGTAGGGTACATATCGAGTGCCAACTTAATAAGGAGACAACTGCTTAAACATTTCCCGCCTCAAGTTTAGCAAAAAACTACGAAGGTAGTTAAACTTGATGCTGATTGGTTAGCCCACTGTTTACATTTCAATCAAAGCCATAAAAATCATTTATATAACCTACCTATATGTATGAATAATAGACCAACTCAGACAGCGAAATTGATGCACATCAAACATGAAAACTGTTAGCACAAAAATTACGTAATAGTTTATAACATAATCTATTTTGTACTATTAGCATGAAATGACTAATACCGGATTGGAAAATGGACAATGCGGCAAGTGCCTTTAAAGAAGCATGAACTGCTTACACTTCCGGACCACCAGAGTTCTCTCCCGGTTTTTAAGTGGGTCTACATTGTTCATTGTTTTGTGTCTTTAGTTTTATATGTTATGTGTCAAGTTCAGTCTTATTCGAGTTCTCGAGATTGTCGTGTCTGTCGACTTTCGCCTTTTGTCTGGCTCTTAAGTATTCTTAGCTTTCTCATTCAAATAACTCAAGTTTGAAGGTTTTCTAGACATATCATAAAAATAACTTGGAGTTTTGAAAAAAAAAACTGACGTACAAAATGTTATGAAGCGGAAGGGGAACCACCCTTTTATTTTTTTTTCGGCCTTATGTCTATTCCCATACTCTGTCCCTAGAGTTTAGCATAAACTACGCAACAAGAATACTGTTCTCGGAGAACTATAGAAGAACGTACCTTTGATAGTGCCACATGTGGAAATTTTTCCCAGCTAAGGATATTTTCCTCTCCAGTTTGATTATTTAGCTGCCCTTGTCGTATCCTTGCGGCTGTCACAGTTGCTATACTCATTCCATCACCAAGGAAAAATATCACATTCTTTGCTACTTTAATTGTATTCTGTTGATTAATATACTTTTGTAGTTCATCTTTAGCTAGATTTCGCCAAAATGATGGAGCTACAAATACATGTGATTGTAGATTGATGTGTTCATGGCTTTGATTTTTGGTTTAGTTCAATTTGTTTTTTGTTGCTTTTTCAATTTTTTTTATTTATTGTCTTTCACAAGGCAATCAGACGCATACCGACACAATGACATCACAGATATTTTCTATTTGTTGTTGCCCAATAGAATTGAAAGGCTGAAGCCAATGAGCAAAAATTCTTTAAATTAAACTTTATTATCATACGCAAATATTTCGGAAAACGAATTTCGGTAGAAACAATTCTTGAATATTTTAGGTTTTATTTGAAGGAAAACGCATTGTTTTTAATCATTGGGTCGACATAAAAAAAACCTGTGTCTAAAATAACCCAAAACCTGTTATGCAAATAATTACAAGATTACAATTACTTGGCTATTACCATGTAAATAATGTCTATAGTTCTTGCTATTTTCGATCTACCCTGATAGCAGATACTAACAATTTTTGTTTAGGCTATCAGTCAATTTGGATTTATATGATAAAGTTTTCCAGGATAAAGAGCATTCGATTGATCAATATTTCTGTTCGGTTACTATCATCATTTGTTATTGTCAAGGTTATCCTAGAAAACATATGATCGCCATATTTCTGTTCGTTACAAATCGATCTTACTTTCACAATTCATTTTTCCTCTATCGTGGAACTAGCAAAACACGATGTTAAAATTAAATCCAAGTTTTAAGAAAAAGAAACATAATATCTATGTACACACACAATCAAATATTTAATGTTGATGTTGATGTAATTTCGTCGATATCATGTTTGATCTCACCACAATATGACTGAAATATTTGCGAAGTGGCGTTTAAGACTAATCAATCGATCAACATACACAATATACGCAATATACTGAAGGATAAAACAGGCTGTCATTGTTGACATTTGAAAGTTAACAAATTCAATTACAATGCCATGTGAGAGATCAAAAGTGCATACACCTGGGTATCTAAGAACTACTTTACAACACAGGAGAGGTAGCAGCTGCTCTTGAAGGGTAAGTTTCCTCTGTCTTGCGCGCAGCAGATCTCGTAAAATCCTAAATTCTAATTTATCCGAGAAGAGGTCAACTTATTGTTGTATTACCGGTAACAGGTCTAAACTAGTTGAGATACAGTGATACCTCCTGGATCAATCAATTCGTGATGATGACCATAGCATTTAAGTAGCGACGACTTCAACCTTGATTGGATTTATCCTTGTTGTAGTATTATATGCGACAACAGCAACGCTCTCTTCAAGAAATTCTGATACTTGGAATAGGCATAGAGTATCGAATCAACTGAGAATAACATAAACCCCGTAGGCAGGGGAAGCAGGAATATTGCCAAATAAGTATGGGAAAATTACAAATTAACAACAAAAAATGCTTATCATTATTTACGAAAAATTGTGTCTATAGAAAAATCACTTTGTTTCCTTTAATTTATTAATTTATGAAATGCCCATGATTCGTTAAAAGTACGCTTCATTCATCAACCGATACATAATTTAACGCACAAAAATGAACCTGTAAGACATAGTAACAACTTTAATCAAGAATTGTTCTTTGAACAGGATAATAGATTTTACGTATATTTGAGAATGTAGAAAATCTGGTGGTTGAACGTTGGTGGCATACCGTGGAAATAATATGTGTTCATTAGATATTTCAAGAAATAACACCCAAATACGATTTGTAGCAGTTTTGCCACAAACTTTACTACCCTAGTACAGTAAAGATTAGGCTGAAAAAATGTAACATCAAGATATTAAAAAATATAAACTTACTTCTTCCATTGCCACTATATTTATTAATGTCAGTATCAGGACTGTTGTCTTTTGGTGGAAACCCTACAACAAAATTTACTGTAAACACCAGACTGGCACAGAATCCATACAGTTTGGGGAGATACATCTTAATCGTTGAAGGGACGAATGAAGAGACTTTTACCTGTGTTTTATAGATAATTGGTATATAAATTAATGATATATACAGATTAAATTTGTTGGAAACAGAGGTATGCATATAAATCTGAAATATTTTACGCACTAAGTAAATGTGCATTTACATATTCATGTAGTGCGTTTTGAAACGTGGTTGGTATAATACTAAATACAAAGTATTGTTAAAACACTTTACTGGTGTTGCATTTAATAAGTAAAACATGGTTAAACTGTAAAGTTGTTAGTACCAAATTGTAGTTTCAGTGTCCAAATGTCATTTTGCAAACAGTTTTATAACTGACCTGTAACCACAAACTTGTGAACTTTGAATGGCCTACCAATTAAGACAAACGTTGTCAAAGAGAATATTCATAAGACATTGATAATGTTAACAGCTTATGGCAAGCTTTGAAAGCCACAACAGCAGGCAGACAAAGTCATTTAAAGTTTAACCAAGTATGCACAAGAACTGTTTACTAGAATTCAGTTTGAGAAAGTCAGACAAATGAGCTTCATTACAAAATCCTATACAATTGTTATTTGATAAACTAGTAATTTTGATAAGTACAATTCTGACAGGTTTTTTATGGATGCCCATACCCCCCCCCGAAATTAAGCTCAAAGTAAGAAAATTGCATAAGACAATAACGCTATTTGCAACCGCATTCCTGCAGGTGGGGCTGCAATATTTTAATAACAAGCGACCACACTAGTATCAATTGAGTATCAATAGGTAAAGTAGCTTCAGAAGACAGGATATAGTCCGGTGAGTTCCGGTTACGTTTAACCAAGGATGTACCTCCGTAGTTATACTATGAGAAGACAATCTCGGTTGGTTGGAAGTAAATAACAAATCGGACAATTACAACTAAATTCTGTTCCAACTGACCTAACTGTTTCAGAAAGAAAAAAAAATTCTTTCACTTTGGCGTATTTTTTCGATGTTTGCTGATTATAACCTTCCCATAGATGACTAATGTTTTAGGCATTAAACCCCTGATAAATCTGTGAATTTTTTACTGCATTCTAGTACATTTTATCTAACAAACTTGACAATATAAACAATAAATGCAGGAGACAAGCACTTTTTAAAAATAATAAACAAGTTAGAAACATTAACATGTACCACTTTTCAAAGTTGGGACGAACCATTTAAAGTTATTATCGCATGTTAGATATTACATTTATCATATGGACAAAAGAAGACACCACGTTTATTGAAAAAACTTTACGTTAAAGATAAAACCGTGATATCTTACAAACGCAATGACTTTATCACAGATTTAATAGGTTAAGACAAGAAATTATGAAACATGACCAGCCTAAAATATTTCAAAAAAAACTTTTATAAACTTTTACCATAGTTGAAAAATCGGGAATTATATGCAATAAAACTGAGTATAACTGGTAAAAATATTTTTTCATCAGTGATATCATATTCAGTTGAATTCAGTGTTTATCACGTCAACATTTTTACGCACCTCTACGTATATCAAACATCACATGTGGTGTAAAGATTTACGAAGATTCAATAATGTTTAAAATGGGAAATGTTTTTAATTTTTTTCCAACCGACAGATTTATTGTGATGAAACGCAGTTAACGAGTCCATTTCGTGTATTTAGTACTGGGCAATCCTTTATCAGAAGCTAATAGCTTCTTTTAAAATCCATTAATATAAAATAATTCTATATTATATTCATCTATGCATATTTGATAAAATATTGTTATAAATACAATTAGATGACTACCACAATCGAATTTGTTTTTAATTTATTTTAAATAGGACTCGATGGTATATAAAATATTATTTAAGATTTAAGAGCTCGCGTTTTTCCACGACAACTCCTTTAGTGACGCTATATTCCAAAATGCAATTGCTTTGGAATCTAACAAAAAGAATATATATATGAATCCCTAAAGAAATAATTTCTTGCCATATATATCATTATAATATGACGAAGACCGCTTACGATATTGACCCAGGTTTCCAGATTATTTGAAATATATATCATAAAGACAAGATCCACACCTTACATACGTCCACAACAAATACCCAAAAGCCAAACCCAACAGTGCAGAAAGGGCCCTCTGGGCTTAAATTCACCAGACAAGCCATATTCATTTATGCTTATAATTCTTACTAATGTTTGCTTGCGGGATTTCCCGAAATGTAATTATAAGGATTGTAGTTTTTAAGGGTTATTAAACGTACATTTGAATTTTATGTTAATTTGCTCAAAATTGCTTTTTTTCTTTTTTATTCCTTTTGGCATGCCCTTCCTCTGTATAGAGGATGACACTGTAATTTCGCGCACTTTTTGTAGGGACCGCAAAAGTAAATTCGTTCCGAAAATTCTAATCATTTGGTTAAACAACTTGTCATAGATTTTCCTTTCTTAAAGAATTTTGTTGCAATTTTTTTAAATGTCCAATTGTTTCTTTTTCAGATGATTTTGAAATAAAAACCTTGTTAGACTGAATCGGCGACATTCTTATTTTCACCAGCCATAAGAGGCAATTCACTCACTGCCCCTCTGATTTGAGATGGTATTGTTGATTTACTTTTTTAGATTGAACCAATCGTTTTGCCGTTTTGAATTGAGATGAAATCGTTCAAATATTTATACCACAAATTTATTTGCTGGGCACCGAAGTGGTCTCCAGGGTTGGACCACCGAGCTAACCCAACGCGGTAGGGGGAGCCCTCAAGATGGGCTGTCATGTTATAATACGAAAAGCCTGGTCGCGTACCATAGTGGGTGATATTTGTGGAGAATACCACGATCAATGCACGTAAAAGACCCCTTTTGTAGATTTCGAAAAAGAGAAGGCAAATGCCGCTACAAAATGCTAAATTTTCCTTCCCTACCCATCCTTCAATTTACCAGTGACAGTCAAAAGCCGTTGCAGTTGTATCCCTCAACCCACCCCCTCTTTCGGTACATCTTGATAATTGTTGAAGTTGTTTTCGATCCTGAATATGCATGAAATATTTTCAACCGGACGTTAAGCAACCAACAATTAATAAAGTTATTTCCATTATAGTATTTGAATTTATTTCAAATTCAGGTATATGTGAACTAATAAAATCGGGTTTATACGTATAACAAGATATCACTGAACGACGGCCAAACAGTGATAAGCTTCTTGACATCGCAACTATTTAATCTTCATTGTTAATATATATGTAATGCTAGTACAATTTATTTGACAATTGGAAGTAAATTACAACAATTCACAATATACTGTACCGACAAAGCATTAAAGTATTAATTTATCTCTGCTTCTGGTCGATAGTTAACATATATACCATTTTGCTTTGCTATAACATGTTTCACCTTTTAGCAGCTTTTTGTGTTAGATTCAGAGATTGATATCCAAATGTAAAGGTGAACATTTAATCATTGTATATTTGAAATCAAAAGAAAAACTGTTTATCAGTGACCACATAAGCAACAAGCAAAGATTTTAGAAGATTCACAACCGTTGAATGCAAGTCATTGTAACGTTGGTACTGATGTCGCATATGTTACTTGACATACCATGTTGCATTAATTTTCATGACAAAAGCTGTCACCACCTGTTCAGGAAATCCTGATACTTTGAAAAGGGACGAAAATAGCCGATTCACTTCACCAATCAACATATCAACCCATTAGACAGAGGAGGCAGAGATATTGGCTCGTAAATTTTTACATTAAGAAATTTGCAATCAGCCTAACTTATCTTACAAAAACGTGTTTGGCTTGGTCTATCTCAAGAAATAGCACTAGATGTGATGCAGATATATTGGTATCTGGGGGTCTCTTACGTGTTCTTGAATTAGATTGTCGACTATAATTTTTATCCTTGCTGTATTTATTGTAACTCTCCATTTTCATGGCATAACATTTTCACATTAAGTAATTTCATTGACAGTTATCATGAGGAGGAATTTTCATGCCAAAATAACACCTGGTATAATCACAATTCGACTCTTCTTTAACAGTTATGCATTTAAATCTTTCGCACGAGTTACACGGCAGTGCTCCTAGTGAGGTATCATCCACTTACCTTTCAGATGCCTCTGAGATTTGATACTTATCCCTTAAATTTATTTCAAGTTTAATTAAGTTTTTATTTTTTATGTGTTTTTTTTTCTTTGGAGCCTATTTTGTCTTCTTTTTGTTAAAATGATTTGATTTTCAATGAATGTGATAATAATTTTTTTTTTTATATCTATGCCAAATAATTGATAAATAGGTTTATAATTTTACCAAACACATCAGGCGTCAACGAAGTGGTGCCATTTTCCCAGGTATTTATTTCCAAAGAAGGGCCATTTAATGGAAGTTGTGAAAAAGAAGGGAATTTTGCTTTTAATATATAGTCTTTAGAAGGACCATTTAATGTAAGTTGTCATTAAGAAGGGAATTTTGCTTTTAATATATAGTCTTTTGTATATTTTTAAAGTTTTGTATATAATTAAACTAAATCAATATTCTTTCATGAAAATTCCCTTTGAAGCTTGTTTTCTCACCAATATCCAGTGCCCGATATTCATTCTTGTTCTTAAGGACAAGGACATTTATAAATAGAGGCGTTAAGGTATTCGGACCATAATAGACCACGTGATTATTTAAAATACCCGGATTTTTTAGAAGAACCTTACATAATAACATCGGAAAAGATCGGTAAACTTCGGAAAATACTATTAATTTGAAGTAAATCTTTTGATAGTTACAAAAGTTTAACAGATACAGTTTTTTACTCAGGAACATGATAGTTTTTAGATTCAATACAGGAAATCATTGTTTTCTCTGAATTGTTATAAATAAGTTTAAAATTTACCACATTTTTATTATGGTCCGGATACCTTAAATTCCATTCTTTCTGGAAAGATGTGATTAAAGTTTGGATAACTTTTAAGATTCTTCCTTCCACAGCCCCAGAGAAAATTCTCTCCTAACCTCTTTGGTATAATGACAAAATAAAAACGATAAATGTACAGTTCTTTCATTCTCATTGAATCAAAGAGGGCATATTTTTATTCGTGATCTTTTAAAACAAGATAAATTTTTGTCTTATGTGGAGTTCAATATTAAAAATAATGCTTAAAATATTATGGTGTAGTTCAAACAATTCCGCTGGAATGGAAACGGTTTATACCAGAATAGCTTGACAAAAATTCTAACACTTTGGACCATCCTTTTTCATGAATACGCTCAAGGAATAAGGTTTATAAGTCCTATTGACTAACTTTTTTGAAAGTTTGCTAAAAGTAAAATACAAATTGAATCAGAATTTAGAGGGAGAAAATATAATATATAATTGGGACATGTATTATAAGATTCCATTTACAAAATATTCAAAATTCTAAACTTCAGTCATTTCAATATAAAATTAATCTCAGGTGTCTGTACACAAATAGCAATGTATGAACATGTTACTTAACTGAAACTGTGTTATGCTGTTTTGTTTTTTTTTTTTGTAAACAAAGGAGACTTTAATTCATTTGTTCTTTGAATGTCCAAGGATTCGTACATTGTTGGTCCAGCTTGTACAAAAAATGCAGCACCAATGTGGTATAAAACTTGATCTCACACCATAGACATCTGTACTTGGAACATTATTTGACTCTAACAGTGTAACACTTAATACATGTAGCATTATTATTCGTATTTATATATAAAAATAGGAGATGTGGCATGATTGTCCATGAGACCCGGCCCGCCAACCAAGATGGCCGCCACAGCTGAACTTAGTTACACATTGGACCCTATGGGAAATTCATTAAATTTTTTTTAATCTGAAACTACTTGCTCAATTGAAACCAAACTTTGATGAAATGGTCTT
>JAULBM010320697.1:0-13554 GCA_032357055.1 Geukensia granosissima | reverse complement strand
GACGTGAAGTCAATGAAGGATCTATAAAAATCAAAATAATAAAAAAAAACCCTCAGCAGACGTTATGATTATCTGGACTACTCCGCTTCACCAATAGGCTGTGCCTACAACTATTTCTTTATAATAATAAGAAACGGAGCAAAAACTATAAGTCTCCTCAAACTTTGTTTGGGAGACTTAAATATATTACCTAAAATTTTTCTTGTCCTATTTTTTCATTTTCCTTTGCAGAATTTTTATTAAAAATATTTTCAGTGAAAACTACATAATAAAATTAATATTTATCCATTTAGCAGTTGTTTGTGTTGAAATTCCTCATTATATAAATATTTGATAACAGACACACAGACATTTTTTCCATGGCCTACATTATGTGGTTGAACTTACATGTTTATTTTTATCCCAATATCCACCGACCATAATCTCTGAAGTTGTAACTGACATCCCTGGCATCCATTTGTATCTGCAATAGATTTACCACTATAATAACATACTACATATTCAGAAATTATAATGTGATATTATTGCCAATTATTGTGAATAATGCAACTGAGTAATTATCCCAAAATAAGGACAAGAATTTTTATATCTACTAACAATATTGACAAATATAAAAACAGATTTGGCATGATTTTACATGCAACAGCAATCCACCAAATGACAGTCCAAATTAAACTTTTACAGGTCCCATTACTGACTTCAATAATGAACCAGAGTCCATATCATAACAGAAGCTGTAAAAGACCCTAAAAATAAAAAATTGACACTATTAGAAAAAAAAACATGTCAATTAACCTTATCTTTTAAAAAACAGGTTTTCTGAAAATCAAGTTAATTAATTTCACATATTTGACTGAAGTTTCAAAATTCTAATAATAAATGAACGCAATTATTTCTTAATTTAAAGTTATGCTAATTTAGTCTTAATGCTAATTGCTTACAAGGAATTCTTTTCTGTGTTCTTACATGTGACATTATCAATTACAAGTTGTTTGTCCCCACTTTCAACAATATTTCATTCATATGGCGGTGGTCAATTTTACTGGTGGAGAAAGCCACATACTCCAATATAACACCGACCTTGGGCAGGTATATGAAAAATCTTACATGTGCAATGGAAGTCAAACACAACTTTTTTGTGTGGTTTCCTGCATTAATAAGGTCAGGCAACCAAAAATAAAAATAATAGAGTGTTTTAGATTCTTGTTATTGAACTGACATTATAAATTACAAGTTGTTTGTCGCCACTTTCAACAATATTTCAGTCATATGGTGCTGGTTAATTTAACTGGTGGAGAAAGCCACATACCCCAATATAACACTGACCTTGGGCAGGTATATGAAAAATCTTATCATGTGCAATGGAAGTCAAACACACCTTTTTGTGTGGTTTCCTGCATTAATAAGGTCAGGCAACCAAAAGTTAAAATAATAGAGTGTTTTACATTCTTGTTATTGAACTGTTGAAACATGAACTTCATTTCAATCAGGTTGCAATAAAAAACATCTAAAAAACTTCTCTATATAAAATGATACTTAATCAGTTATAAACTGATGTTCCAGGTTGGGGGGGATTGAGCACTCACAAACAAGTTTGATCCTGCCACCTACTTTATGTGCCTGTCCCAAGCCAGTAAGCTGTAGTGTGGTCCAGTAGACCAATGCCTTGTGACTGGAACTTCTACATTTTTGAAGTTATGGATTTAATTGTGTTATAAAATGGTTCCAAATAGCAGAAAGATTTGCATAAGCTTTCGGACTTTGGCTTTGATCCAAGGGTCCAAAAAGGGTGCAAAATTGTCAAATGCCAAATTCAGCCATTTGATTGGTATGCCTCTTATATTTTTGAAAATATGTTTTAATTTTGTTATAGACTGGTGGAATTTATCATTAAGATGCACAGTAATTTTTTTGGAATTTTAATTTTGGTCTAGGGGTTCAAGCAAAGGGCCCAAAAGTATCAAATACCAATTTCAGTCATGTGACTGGACTTCTCTTATGTTTTTGAAAAAAATATTTTAAGTTTGTTATCTAATGGTTGTGTATTGCATGTAAATGGACAATAAGCTTTCAAAATTTTGATTTTGGTCCAAGGGTTCAAACAAGAGCCTAAAAGGGTCCAATACCTATTTCAGTCATGTGACTTGAACATCTACATACATTTTTCATTTTATATACATTACATGCAGGTATCCATGGTAACTTTGTGACAACATACTTAGCTCTGATGTCATCAGGTATTTCCTCTATCTTGGGTACCCATCCAAATCTTTCTGACATCAAATTCAGGAAATATGGATAGGTGTTCTCCTCTCGGCATCTAAATATGAAAATGAAAGTGGTTTGTTCAGCATAGAAATTTAGCAAAAAAATGTGTTTTTAACCCTTTGATTTATTTTATCATAACACAAAAAAAACATATTTTTAGAGAAAATAGTTCTGTAGACATGAACTATTTTTGACTGTACTGACCCAAAGATAATTTTTTTCAATTCCTTTCTTGACCAAAAATTTCTGATGTTTGTTTGTACATGGAAATGTACATGGAAATGTAGTGAAGGTCACATACAGTACACACAGAGAGTTTTGTATGAAAAACACTCCAGCCTGACCTTTGAGAATGCTGGTGAAATTTGGAGTAGGTCAAATAATTTTCACCTGTCCAGCTGTTTAGTTTTTGACTGTATACTAATATAGTTTTTCATAAAAAACACTCTAGCCTTACCTCAGCGATTGGAGAAATTTGACCAGCCTTGGTGTTTTTCATACATAACTCTGTGTGTGCACTGTACATGGTAAAAATATTAACATATCTCCAACACAAAACTGTATTTTTCAGACAGAAAGTCTTATAAGAAAAATGTTTCTTTCTAATGGATCATTCATTTCCAATTTTAAGTCTATGGAAAAATGCAGATCAGACATTTATTTAACAGGCATAATCTACATAGATAAATTTTGGCAAAATTATAGGGCCAAAAATTGGCTGTATAGTACCTACTCCTTTATATAAACTATTGACTGTCATCTTGGACCAATCAATTTTTCCTTACCTATCTAACTCAGACAAACAAGCCATCAATGTTTCCCTAGTATCAGCATCCTTTGGAACACCCCACCTGAGATCACACTCGACCAGTCTTAGTTTTCTCTCGTCACACCACTGTCGCAGCTGAGGAAACACAACTTTTACCAGGTAGTCTCGCTCATTGTTCATATCCTTAAATGTGCTACTAACAAATAAACGTACAGTTTTCCAGCCTTTCCTCTGAAAAAAAAACATGTAATAAGTTTTAAGGACTTCTATCTAAACTTGTCAGGCCTCCAAAATTCCAGGAAAAAAATTAATTCCATTGTAGATTCTAACTCCAACTTTACAAGATTAATTCATTATTTAACTGATGTTAAATAATATATTAAATTTACATTTTTTTCATGATTTCTAGAGAAAATGCATTTGACCTATGAATGTGACATCAAACAAACATTTTTTTACAAAAAACAAATTGATCTGTAAGCCTTTTATTTAGCAGGAAAATTTTCTTTTACTATATGCAAATTTTCTCTTACCTCAGTGTCGGGATTTATATCCTGTTTGTTCCTTGTCACTAGAGCGTCAACATATTCTTCCCAAACATGTGGGTCATTACTTAACTCCAGTCCTCCCATCAATTCTGACAAATCAGCATCCTGCCAGTGGTCAACAGCCAATTGATGCTTTGCTAATTTTCTTGCGTTACTAGCCTCTACATTCTTTGTCGCTGTTGCTATGGCTGCTTGTTTTTCCGGGTTTTCTGGTTTTTCAACAAGTACTCCTTTTTCTTCAGTCTTTGTCTGCGTTTGGTTTTTCTCATTCGGTTGACCAGGCTTGCTTGACTGGACAGTTCTTGGATTCTGTTCTTTTGTATCTTTATTTTGATTGGTTTGTTCAGTTCTTGGATTCTGTTCTTTTGTATCTTTATTTTGATTGGTTTGTTCTTTCTTCTTAGAAGATCCACTACCCATTATTATTTTTTACTTATTTGCAGAAGTGAATCTTCACAGTATATATAGTTATTATTTTCTGAAAAATATGTATTCAGAGATTGCTGGTGAAATTCGGCAAAAGCTTTGAAAAATCTGAGAAATTTTTAACTGCACTAAAATGTTTTACTATACTATACAATTGTTGAGCTTTGTATGAAAAACACTTTACATGTATCTTGACCTTGGAGTTTGCTAGTAAAATTTGGAGAAAGTAAGTTTAAATTGTACTAAACTGACAGGCTGAGCTGGGATTTTAAACATGCAAGCTCATGAAGCAACATTCAGCAGAAAAACACCATCTAGACACATTATTTGGACTCTGGCATACTCCTTAATTCTGCTGCTTAGCAGAGGAGCATCAAATATCAATTTTAATGCCTTTGGTTTGATCTAGCCAGGGATGGAACCATCAACCTTCCACATTCTAGGCGAGACACTTACTTTAAAAAACGATAATTTTTTAATATGGAAAGGTCTTGTATGTCCAAGATTTTTTCTCAAAATCAAACTTCTGAGGTCCATTAAAATATATTTAAACATTAATGATTTAAAAAACTTAAAACTGCTCATACATGCAGCTTGGTTACACTAGTTTTGTTTGATTCAAACCCTCTTATTTTCCTCCAGACCAAAACAAAATGACATAAAGTTAATGTACTCTATTAATTTTTTGGAACATAGTGTCTCAGCTCTTCTCTCTCTGTCTTCAATATAATCTGAGACTTCAATGTAAAAAGGCAAATTTAGGGTAAAAAACAAAGTTTATGTCCTTTTTGAAGTAGAACGACTAAAGCTGAAGGGCAAAGTGGGTGAAGAAGCCACTGTCGAGTCTCAACCTCAATCTGAGAGTTTCTCAAGGTGAACTTTAAGTCACTCTGTAAACCAGTCTAGTCTCTCAAGCCACTTTAAAATCACATGAGGTACATGTAGATGAGTAAAATTTCAGCTATTGGATGTGGACTTGAAGTTTCCTGCATGACTATAAGTTTTGGTTCCAGGTGGTTTCGCCCTGAAATAAGTTTGCACCGAATGGTTTTGCCCTAATCCATTTCGCTCTGGACGATTTCACCCTTAGTCAAGTTCGCACTGAGTGTTTTCGCCCTTATTCTTATTGTTGATTATAATTATTTTGTCAAGTGTGAACTTTTTGGAAATTGCATAAATACGTGGTTTTATTATTTTGGATTGTATGACGATGGGAAGATATCGTAAATTTCCATGCATATTGAGAAAATTTTCACTGAGCAATTCAGATATTCTACAGGTGAATATGGATGGTCAATGAAAAAATTGGATTTTTGTGTCAAATGTATCTTGAGACGGTACACATATTAATTATTATTATTATTAAATTTTAATATTGATTTTTTCTTTAAAGAATAAAGCTCATATAAAAGAAAAGTTTTCCATGTTCTTTAAAGCTCAGTCGCGCACACCAACATTCTGTAAAAAGTTGCAAAAATATGTCAAAATATAACTGCAGTCGAATTTATTCGATTTTGTTTTCTTTATAATTCTACTTCAGTATATCTGAGACTACTATATATATAGTAGTCTCAGATTATATTTGAAGTAACAGATTACTTCTTTACAGTTCAATTTATATTTCTTTGGTATATCAAAGATTTACATTTAAAATTATACCGTGTAGTGTGATTTTAAAAAAAATTGCTGTAAAAACCTAATTAACCTTTTTAAAATTTGTCAAACATTCAGAAATATTAAAAAAATTATTGTTTACTTTTCTCCAACCATATGTTTATTTAACAATATCCATGATAAAAAATACTAATTAGTTTATGGTTACCTTTGATTTAATGAAAACACCTGTCATTTTCATCAATATTTTACTTTTGGATATGCCAGGGCAAAACAACTCATTAAAGGGCGAAACCACTCAGGCAAATCCACCCAGGACGAAACAGGAACAAGGGTGAAACCATCCGATACCTCATTTTTTAGCCTTTAGGGTTACAATGTTGCATTCCAATTTCTAATCTATTGATAATAAAAATTCTGATAATAATAGGCATCGTCCTGCTTTCCGACCTTTGCTTAGTGCTCTAAGACTCAGTTTCATGTTTCTTACAAAAAGAATTATAAGCAGCCCAAAAAATAGAAGCTTCGAGCAGTAAACATGCAGACATTGAAAAAAAATGTACAATAGAACAATCACCTCTCTTTACTTACCAAAACTCAAGCAAAAACATTGCGCAGTATTTTCAAGTTGTTTATGTTGACGATATCTGTTACCGGCTCTTGTGGATTGTCAGAGTCGACTAGCAAAAATTAGAACAAGGAACCAGGTGAAATTAAAAAAGTTGACCAAGATTGGAGTGGAAACGATTCTGTTCCGATTGTGTGACAGTAATGGCCCTTTTAAAAATGTATTTTGTGCACTTATCATTGTGTTAGACTTGGATCTAACATGATTGGTTGACATCTTGAAATATTATAATTTAATCAACAAAATTTAAAATTTGAGCTTTAATTATCACAATTCTCACAATAATGAAAATTTTCAATTCTTTAAGTCTATACTTTATCTATCTTATCTGATGTTAACTCCAATATAGTCCTACACACCATTTGAAGTTCACAGAATAGGAATGGACATTGCCGAAGTTTTTTCTTTTCAGAAACAGATATTTTTTGCATGTTCTGTACCCAATATGTCGCTGAATCCAAGATTACTTTTAAGCATATTATATAGTAGTCTCGGATGCATTACACCACTAAGACCAAGAAATATAGCTCTTGCATATACAGAACAGAACTCAATACTCACTTTTTTCAATTCCACACTTGTTACCTGACCAAAAGAAATCCTCTTAAACAGGTGATGCAGTAGCCCCATGATACTGAAAGGTCCCTCATATGGAAGCTAGGCCACCCTTTTATCTGGCCAAATTTCTTTTATTTAAACACAAAATTATGAAAATTTACCCCCAAATGTACTAAATCTCCTTGTAGACCACTAGATTTGTAAATTTTCTATGTTTTTCATGTGGTTGCAGTGCAGTCTGTCAGACATTTAATTTCCCCATATCTTCTCATTTTCATTTGCATACCAAGCTCGATATGATTTTTCTAATGATCACTATAAACAACTATTTATATTTTTGGTCATTAGGTTACCTGATGATGTTTACAATTTTTGTGTTAGAAACATAAGCTAATATGATTTTTACTGATAATTCCATAAGAAGGACCTCAAGGTACAAGATGATATCTTCATGATCTTTGCATAGTGTTTTTTGTTACCTTCTTTAATCAATTGATAAAAAATTGTATTAGTGCTGCTGATTTAAATAACAAGTAAAATAGCATTTGTATCTTCTCTTTATTTTGAATAAAACAGGGACTTAAATAAAAGCTGAAACAACGATAATCTTTGCCTAAAAAACGAAATCTGAAGTCAGTGTTCTGTTGAACAACCAAAGTAATTGCTGCTTGATTGAATTGATGTTGCTTTACGGTCCAATGGTAAATAATTTATGCATATTAAGGATGAGAGCGTGATTTAAATGATGAGTGATGATGAATGAACCCTGCTTTGTACTAGAAGCTCACGCTTAGTCAGACTTAACGTGCTATAGCTCACGAAAGCAACAGTCCACGGGAAGACATGCCACTTTATCCAGACACATATTATTCTGTCTCTGGGCTGACCAGTCTTTGCTCTAACTCCTAAATGCTGCGTGCGTAAGGAGAAGCAGCACATACCAATTTTAAAGTCTTTGGTTTGACCCGGCCGGGGATTGAACCCACGACCTTCCGCACTCGAGAATCTGATTACAGAGTACCTTAACTAAAGAAAAATATATGCAGTAGAGTTGCATGTCTTTCTGTGGACTTATTCGAGGCAAATGCTAATTTTTACGTCTTTAGTTTGACACGGCCGGGGATTGAACCCACGACCTTCCGCACTCGAGATGAGCAAGCTAACCATTACACCTCTGTTATTATGATGTTCATTTCCCTTTCATTTGTTCATTCGGTGACAGACATGAACTTCTGATCAAATTCACAATGTTACAAAAGTCCACATAAACCTGACAACAGGCTAGATAACATTGACATTTGAACGGAATATCCCAAATGATCTAAAAAAAGATTAAGACTGGTCATAGTATCAACACAAAGACTTCGCTTTTTATTGGCTCAAGTTAACCTAATGTGAACAGGCCCTTAGAAAAAATCAGTTTTTTCCTTTGAATGTGATCCAGAGGTTCCAGAAAGCAGCTCACCTCGTACCAGTTTTATAATGGATGGTTTTAATATTGAGTTTGTCTTGACAAACATACATACAATTCCCAAGACAAAAACTTAAAACCATGCGATTTAAGAACAAGCCATTTCAGAAAAGAGATTTTTAAAGAAAATTACATAGAGTTCTAATATAAACTAAAATTGGGTTAGTAAAAGTCTGTCATCTTTGTTAGTAGGTGAACCAACTTTTATAATTCTGAAAGACAATCACCTAGTGACCAGTGAGCCAGTTTGGTCCCAATTGAGCAGTTAGTTCCAAACAAGATTTTTTTCATGAATTTCCTTCCGGGTCCTTTGTTAAAACTTAGTTAATTGGTTTATGAAAGGGGTCATTTAATGCAATTCTCAAAGGGGCCTACCTAGTGACCGTTCCATCAAGTTTGGTTCAAACTAAGCAAGTAGTTCCAGCCAAGAAGATATTTGATGACATCTCCCATACGGTCACCTGCCAAACTAGATTCTGCTGTAGTGGCTATTTTGGTTGGCTCGTGGGGTTGTTAGATAAAATTCTGAAATGGATCCACCTAGTGACCATTCCACCAGTTTGATTCAAATTAAGAAAGTAGTTCTAGATTAGATTTTAAAATGAATTTTCTGGTTAAAACTTTGAAAGAGGTAACATCTAAGGACCATTCCAAGTGGTTAAAGAGGAGAACTTATTAAAATGTGAATTGACGGACGATGGGCTACAGACAGACAATGGATGTCAGGTGATAAAAAAGCTCATATGGCCTTTAGAGCAGTTAAGCTAACTACATATCATAACTTTATTCTCATAATAAATAATTTGTTTTTTTTGTTTGATTGGGGTTTAACGCCACTTTCAACAATATTTCAGTTATATCGCGGAGGTCAGTTTTACTGATGGAGGAAGCCAGAGTACCCAGAGAGAACCACATACCTTGGGCAGGTAACTGACAAACCTTATCACGTGCTATGCGAGTTAAACGCAACCCGTTTTTGCATAATGAATAATAGTCAAAGTACTTACCCTAACTTGTCCATTGGGATTGGACATTCCAAAGAAAATTCCAATTACAAATAAATATCTGACTAGATAGATTATTCTCTTCAAATCTTAATTCCCATAATGTACTCCAGTAGTCATAGTGGCCATATATATCGTGAATTGTCATTTGGCAAGTGATTCAAAAGTTTGATAGTACCAGTCATGGTGGCTATATTAAATTATGAAGAGGTATATGATTCAAAGGTTTGATAGCAGCAGTCATTATGGCTATATTAAATTGTGAATTGGTATACGATTCAAATATTTGATAAAGCACCAATCATGGTGCCCATTTTGAATCATGAAGTGGCAGTACTTCAAAAGTTTGATAAAACAGCATCAACGGAACTGGTTTCTTTAAATATAAATTAACATATGTTTAACTACATTGTTCATTAAGTTTAAAATAATTATGAATTTTGGTATAGCAAACAATGCTCAAGTTAGGTGGATACTTTAATTAACAGAGGCAGATCCAGACTTTTGGAAAAGGGGGGCCTACTTTTTGTTGACCTATTAATTCATCAATTTTATCAATTTCTAATGGAGATTAAGACCAAACTTTCCACCAAAATCTCCCTTTTTATCATTTTTGTGTATTCCTGATTAATAAAATGTCTAATGACACTTTCAACAATATTTCAGTCATTATCATGGGTGTCAGTTTTCTGGTGGAGAAATTCTGAGAAAAAGTAGAGAATCAACAACCTGGGGCAGATAACTGACAAACCTAACTATCTGCTGGTCCAGTTAATCTGTTTTGTATGGTATTCATTAAGGGGCAAACTCAAGTCATAAAGGTGATAGGCGACTATGTTCTGTTCAGGTAAGTTTAAATCAACTACCTACACCAATTAGCTAACTAACTGGGATCCAATTATAGTTATGGTGAACAAAATCATTTTAATAATAACAACCATTTGGTTAAACGCCAGTTGTTGCACTATAAGGTTTTTGTTCGTACTTCAGGGAAAATTCAAATGCAAAGGACAATTTTCAAACATGCCCCAACAGATAGATTTTCCTAAAAAATAAGTTTGACATCGTACAGTAGAAATACCTGAAAGTGCATTGGCGACACCAAACAGGAATCATTGGTGAATGTCTTTTTTTCATTACATCTACAGCACAGTAGGTCTTGATGATACATGTACATAAATAATTCTTTTATATACATACATCAATTATGCATTTGTAAATAAAAAAGACAAAATCCATACATTAAATTTTATTTTATAAAACTGATTAAAGACTAGGTCAAAAATCAATTTACAACAAATTAGTTTATTTAAGGCTCAAATACTGTAACTGTGCTCATACCTTAATACTTATACCTCATAAAGTTACTAAAATTGCTTCTAATAATTTAAAAAGTCCTTCAATAAGTCTTCTTTTCAGCATTTTTATAAACAACAGTTGGATAAATCAACGATGCTAAAGTGTGACTTATCTTTTAGCTCCATAAGGATAATATAGGATGTGAAAAGCATTAAAAGAAAACTGAATGAAGTTTGTTTAATTGGTTTAAGAAATTTTAGACAATGAATGAGGAATAGTTATTGACATATGAATACAGTAACAATGTTTACACCCTAATACACATATTAAATCCCAATACCTCATCAGACATCATGAACTGAATTGAAGCATTACCATATTTCTTCATCTAAAGTCATTGTAGATTACTGGTTTAATTCACCAAATATTAATGGCTTAAAATAGAAAAGGTCATTAAATGTCACTTTTTGTCTTTTTTAATTATTTTTTATTTCTCAATTTCCTTCTCATTTGCACAACAATTTACATGATTGCTTTAATGGTACCAATAATTCCTCAAAACTTAACTTATAATGTACTGAAAGTTAAAGCAAATTCTTTAGCCATTAATACTGTATGTAGATGAATGTGGCAATCATAGTTTGAGTTGTAAACTGGAAGTCAAAATTCCATTCATTTTACTGTAATACCGGTAAATCTTTTAATTACAATAAGATCTCTGCACTTGCTCCACCTTTTTCATTTGTTTTTCTTTGGCAACAACGTGGGAGTTCTAAGGACATCCCATCTGAGTTCACGTCAGAGGTCAAATTTACGATAACCAATTAGCGATGCCTCACTAATAGGAAGGCAATTTGCCTTGCATAGCGCTTTTGATATAAATCCGAAATGTTCAAAAGGGAAATAATTAATCCCCGACATGAACTCAAATTGGATACCCTTAGATATCCCACGACACAACCAAAAAATAAAAACAAATCAAAAAGGGGGAGCAAGTGTGGAGATTTAATTTTAATTGGATTGTCTTTTAATACATCTCTTAGAAAGCAAAATCCAAATACATCTACAAACAAAACTTCATTAATTTTCTTTCTAAATGTTAGAGACTAGAATTTCACCATTTGTATGTATTTTTTAAGGAAATCATTGCATTACAGGGCCATACAAACATCTTGGTTCAATTTCAAATAAGTATTTAAAGACTTGTCATACTTGTTGGAAATTTCTTTTCAAGAAACCTTAGCTGTTCAAAATGTATCCCCATTTTGTTTTAACAGTTAAATTTACAAATATCAAGTTATATGTATTCATCACAAACATTGTGCGTAGATACATGGACATCAAATAAGTGCTTATAATATCAAATTGATAAAATATGTACAAATCAACAAACATTATTCCATAAGAACTAACACTATTCTATATATTAATAATCACAATTTGCAAAATAAAATGACAATGTTAATTAAAAACTGAAAATTTTAATCAGAACCAACAATGTTTATTAGAAAATGACAATGTTTATAAAAAAATAATTATATTGTAGGAAAATGACCTGGTTTATCTGAAACTGAAATCAGAAAATGAAAAAAGTAAACGATACGAGGAAGTTGTTTGCCTCCCTAGCGTCACAATGATAAAAGTGGGATTGCCTTTTGACATGAAATAAAGTTCATGATTACATACATGAAATGGAGTAAAGGATTACATAGGGTGGCATGAATTACCTAAGTATTCTCAAATTTTCTTGTTTGTCCCATTCAATGACATAACGGTTAAAAAATTTGGGCCTCTTTCATTTCTCATCTTTTATCTATGGTTTTTATAGTACAGTGTATCCGGGTAAACAATTTTTCTTTTTATTTTTTTTATATATTTTCTCCTAGTATACCAGTTGACTGGTGTATATGTTGCAAGTTTTGTAAATCAGAAAATGATTGTGTTAAGCAAAACTGTAGCAGAAAACATGCTTTATCCAATACATCTGATATTGACATCTAAATTAATCTTTATAAAACATGTATCGAGAAAATTGAGCAAATCAGGATATGTTAATCAGAAAATGACAAAGCACATGTATTACAATTAAAGAAGCTGATGGGTTAGAACTTCTAAATGACTTGAACATGTTGAAAAATATTTCAATTTAGAAGAGGTAGCAAACAAAAAAATACATTTGTATCACCTGAATTACTAATGTGAAAGCAAAATACCCTTTTAATGCAACTGTAAACCCCATATTTTTGGGGTTAGATGATTAATTTCCCACAAAAATGTTTGTTTGTTTGATTGGGGTTAAAGTCACTTGTAAGAATGTCACTTGTAACAATATTTCAGTCATATCGCGGCAGTCAGTTTTACTGGTGGAGGAAGCCAGAGTACCCAGAGAGAACCACCTACCTTGAGCAGTAACTGACAAAATGAAGGTTAAACATACCTCCTTTTTGTATGGTACAAACCCTGGGGCTTGAACTCACACCGCATAGGTGATTGGCTACAGTGATTTGTACAGAAAAGTTTAAATCAACTACCTAGACGGCTCAGCCATCCAGGCCTCCCCACTAAAAAATGACATAACTGGACAATTAAATCTGACATGTCATCCGCTTTCCTACCCCAGAAAGCTGTCCCACACTGGCCTGTTTACGTTTTGGTTACATACTGTTTTTTTTTAAATTCACATTTCTTTTAATATCAAGTTTTTGAAAAAAGTTAAGGTTTTGGGAAACAAAATTACGTAAAAAAATGTCTTACATTACCAGAAATACAATTACTATTCCCCCAAAAGGTCAGTGTGATCTTCCACAATAAATGCAACATATAGAATCTTACATTGTAAGCCGTTGATTATCATAATTTCTACAGTCGAGATAGTTAAACCTTTAAATTTCAAAGTTTACCGAGAAATTTTAAGGTTTAACTATCGAGACTGTAGAAATATGATAATCAACGGCTTATAATGTAAGATT
>JAULBM010320686.1:0-13555 GCA_032357055.1 Geukensia granosissima | reverse complement strand
TTGGTAAGTGTCGTTGGGGTATATGTTGGGTTGCCAAGTGAATTGTCGATATCTAATTCCTTTATCAAGCAGCCTATTTAGTGTGATTTACAAACAAAAACAATGTTGTTAGGGGCTTTATATGTGACTGATATCAATAAATTCTTCCTTCGAATTTAATACCGAATTTATAGAAATAACGGAGACTTCAACAGAGGTGACTGTTTACTGTTTACCTCAACATTCCTCGTAAACATTTTTTATTTAATTATATTAAAGTGAACTGTAACTGAATTTATTGTAAATTTATTTATTTATTATTGGTATTTATGTATTGTAGATTCTTAACAGCAAGATTTGAGATTGAACAGATATTTTAAATGTTTGGCTTCTTTTACGATCGCATAGTCGTTCGACAGCTGCACTTTAAAAATATTTCGGAACAAACAATAATCAATTTACTCAATTAAAATTTTGTTGGTTTGATGTGTAATCAAAAGTGCCAACGATGTAGGATTTAATATGGTCCACTTACACTATTGTTCCCTATGATAAAGTCCGAGGACGGAATAAAACACATTGATGACTGTGAAATATTTCTTCTTGGATTTTACTAAGAAATATATTTCAGGAAGGACACTTTTTCACATGACACTTTTTTGGCTTACAACGACACGTACACATGTAATAAAAATATAAAAATGAGTTAACTGAACATGAGTTCATTGGCATCTATAATGCTGAAATAAACGAGCAGTCAGAGAGTTTTTAGCGAAGTTGCTCGATTCAAAAGAAGCTGAAAAAATGACTTTGATTACATGAATTTGGCTATAATTGGAATGTATGTTCAATAGTTGCATTACAAAGGGATATATTCAAGTTAACGAAATGAGGAGGGTTGTGTATTTGAAGTTATAGATTGAAAAATGATGACGTATTTATATTCTTCCCCAACTGCAATTGTATGTGACTATATATACATATTTTCTCTTGGAAATATTTTTGGATATGAATAACAATTCCATGGAAAATCTTCGTATGGGAAAATCTTGTATATTACACGAGAAGATTGTTTCCTGTTTTAAACTAATGCGGATATTACTTTGTTTTCATCGTAAATATTTCCGAAATGTAAAAAATATTTCGGTATTTAAATTCCCTTTCCATACAAATAAAAAGCCCCAAATTTCCTATAACTTTAAAACTTCGTGTTGAATAGAACCTATTGTTAGGTTCCACTGTATTGCAAAAATAATCTAATTTCAATTGCAGGTTGTCGTTGTACAAAATATTAAAATGATCATTATATCCAGTTTTGGATGTCAATGCATATATATTTTTTTCTTCTTGCACATGAACGTTCATACGTACTCTCATACTATACTCATATACACAATATATTTGTACTACATTTACATAAGTAGACAGACAACACACATACATTTTAAAAATTCAAAATACTCTTATTAAATACACTAGGCCTCAGAAACCACAAAATATTGTATCGATAATTTACACAAATATATAAAAGATAGAAATATATAAACCCAATGAAATCATTGCGTACAACAAGTCACACAATATTCAAAAGTCATTTACAAATTAAATACGAAAAGAAACTGCTAAACACACTACTATTTTATATTTTCAGAAAGCCTTAAAATAAAAATGGATCAACTTATGGCTTCCTGATCAAGCTTATGCTTATTATTCATCATCCAGAGAGGTTTGTCTCTACCAACAAAATTTCTTAATTCTTAGTATTCTCTTAAAAGTTGTAAAGTTGCCTTGTTCACAAATAAGAAAATATGTAAATAAACACACAACCGTATGTAATCTTTCACAAATTTTACCTCCTTTTTGTGCGCAATTATTCTAAAATTGGCAATCGAAAGCAAAATCAAAAGGAATTTTTCGTATATTTTCAGACAATCATAAAATAAGAATCATGCTCTTGAATAGTTATGCACTATGTATGGCTTACTGTTGCAAGTTGTATTTATTGTACATTTGATTTAATGCTAACACCTTTCAAGTCTTTTAATTTTAAAACCAATTTTGAGGAAAAAATGAGGGTTTTTTAACAAGTGAGAAGATGTAACATATTCGTTGAAAATTAAACTAATCAATTGCAAACATAAATAGAAGTTAACCACTAGCTCTATAATTAATTGCTACAAGGATTTGTTACACAAAATGGAATTCCAAGTTATGAATATTTGGTTAGAGGTAAAAAGATCTTTCTTCAAGAAAGAACTCACTGCTTGCTTTAAATAGATAAAGAAAAATCTTCAAATGATGGATATTTTGACAACATTTAGTTGAATTTGAATAGCAACATCATTGTTGAATTGGAGGCTAGTAATGGGTGTTCAAATGGGCACTGATTGTGCGCCACTATTGGTCGACCTGCTTCAGAATTCATCCAGGGAACATGCAAAATAGCAAAAGTAGGCTAGGTAGCTTAATATTACCATTTGCTTCATTTATGAATATTTATGATGTTTTGTCATTGACCAATCCAAGATTCATGCAATGAGCATCTTGACCAAATATACCCCAACGAACTGGAGACCACAGACAATAAAATTGCTTCATACTTAGATTTATTCTTCGAAATAGACACAGAGAGTAAACTTATTGCTAATATTCACGACAGATTGGATGATTTCAACGTTCTTATCGTAAACTTCCCAAAGTTATGCGTTAATATTCTTGCTCTCAGTGCCTAGGTTGTTTATATGTCGCAGTAAATTCGAAACACTCGTGTATTTTCCAAGTATCGAGAATTCCGAACAGATAATTGCTGTCATGTGCTGTATATTACTACAACAAGGATACATCGAATGTAGTTTGAAATCGTCTCTTCATGAATTTTATGGTCGCCATCACGAAATGGTTTATCACTACTATATCAGTCTATTTTAGCTAGGGGCCTGTAACCTGTAATTCAGCAAAGTTGACCATTTCTCGGTTAATCATTAACTTTGATATGAAAGGATTCCACGACAGATACAGGGGTTTTACCCTTTCGGAGGACCTGGATAATAATTGTTCATATAGGAGTTTTTGGCGCAAACCCTTCCAATGCATCTGGCCCTACTCCTGTTCTGTAAAGGAGGTCATGGATTTCAAGGCATTATTTATTTTTTTAATCTTGCACTTTTGTTTGTTGCGAGAATGACTTGTTTTTGTTAACTACCCATTTCGGATCGCTCTCATTGTTATTCTACATTAGATTCAAATATTTCCCGTTTAATCAGGTCAAGAATTGATTGAATATACTGGATGAACCCTTTTTGTGAAAACCGAGACGATCAAGACTCGTTTTGTCGTATTTTAACAAGGTTACAGTCCACGCAAGACATGTCACTTTTCGCGGATATTGATTCTGATTTTAAACCGACAAGTCTTTGTTTTTGCTTTTAAAGTTTCCAGGATTTAGCGGAGAAGCAAAAGCTAAAGCAATATCTTTGGTTCGACCCTTCAGTAATTACACTTGCGACACGCTATGTATATCACTACCCATACGCGGGTCCACAACAATTTGTACATTTTACATTTAAAGAAGTGATGTAAAGGTAAAACAGTGGTTGGCCAGAAAACATCTCAACATCTCAAATATTATATTAGTTTCAGATATTATGTTTTCAATCTGGCGACGAACATGTCTATATATTTACTCTACTTTCTATATTCTGAATAAAACTTAGACAAAAAATATATATAATCGACAAGAAGCAACATCATAAAAATTATCATGAATTGTAATGTGAAAAAATAACAGTTAGGGCTCATTTATACTTCCAAAGCGATCGTCAAGCGACTGACGCGCAAACATCGCTGGGTGTTTATACTTTTCGTAGTTTGTTTAAACTATTAATCTCAGGTAAAATCTCACGACATCGTGCGGTAGTCGTGAGATTTTTGGGCGACAGTCGCTAAATGGCGCGCGGCGATCGCGAGACGAAGTATAAATGAGCCCTTACATGTATTTTGAATAAAATGATTACCAAAACTTATTGAGATTAAAAAATAACATTTTAAAGGATGAAAAACGACAACAAACATTTCGAAGTAAACATCAGGTAAACAGAAAAAAGTACAGAAATAAAAAAGCCACACATTTATTTTATGGATAATTTGGATGATTAAATGTAATAAGAAATATACTTTTATATAATGATATATATTCTCTCCCTTTAAACCAACTATTGGAGAATAGCAATAATAAAAATAATAATAATAAAATAACTACAGTTTCTGTCTATAAAATATATTGATCTTTAAGTATAATTTCATCGTAATGCTGTAGTGACAGGCATAAAATATCTGGAAGGGAGGTTAAAGTGACAGTTGAAAACCACTTCTTAATCTTTATAATTACCCATATCAATCATTGTTGCTAATAATCAATAACTGTTATGTGTTATAATTTGTTTTTATCGCTTAATGAGAAATTTAATTGTAAATGTAATAGATTCATTAATAAAAGTAGGAGACACAAAAATAACATTATTTCTTATTTTTAAAAGTTAAAAAAGTATTTATTACAGCTGCATGTTAATATAAAGGATAGTAAAAAAAAAAATTCTACACGAGTCTTTTCTGTTCATTAGCTTTCTTTTCCTTCGGTAGTGATTTGAATCTTGCATCAGCTATTTCAATTGTTGATGAGAATGTACATGCGTACATTTATGTGATGATTGATCGACTCTATAATTTCAAAATGAAAAGATATGGGGTCAAGTGTCAGCGAGAAGTCACTTCAACCATGACAAATCTAGAGATGTCCACAAGGCCTTCAAAAATACGGAATGTAGTAAGTGCAGTAAAGCCTGTATTTGGCCATAAAATCAATATCTGTTACATCAATATGAAACACAGTGAAAATAATTCGACAGACATCCAAAACATTTTTGTAAATGGAAAAGCATGGTAGTTATAAGTTGGTGAAAACAAGCTTATGATAAAAAAAACTGCCAAGAATGCCAATTTCAGGCTGTATTAAGATTGACATAACATAGAGCCCGAGCTTTACCGACATGATCGTTTAGGATGGTGTGCTACTTCCCCAGACAAATAAATATTAATATGCTCCTAGATTACATAACATAATACTGCCTTCAAATCATGATTTTGAACAAATTTCATTTTGCCCAAATTGGGGTACTTAACTTGCCATAAATAATTATTTACTTGCTCGCAGAATGAAAAAATCCTATTATGAGTGTTGCTCTAATTTTTGAACTTAAAATGTTTTAATTTATTATTCTGACCGAATGCCGAATGAATTTTGACATGAATTTTACCACATATTTCTATACAAAAAAAATTGTATTTCTTAAATTCTAAATACGGAAAGGCTTTATTTCTAGTTTTGCACATCGTAGATGTTCGTTCAGTCGGATTTGGCTGCCTATTTCGGTTTGTTCTGGATACTTTTCTTTCTACGTTTTGATCTTGAACTTCATATGTATTGGTTTAAATCCTGTTGATGGGAGGTAACTCCTTGAAACATTAATCCAGCATAATCAAATTTCCCATATTTGTTCAAGATCGAAAATCTCGTATTTAACCGAAAATTGGGGCAAAATAAGTCCGTTACCGCACATTCTCCTTTAATGCTTTGACTGCATCTAGGCAGTAACAAACCAATAAAGTCTTCTACGTGCGTGCGTCCTTAAGATGTTTTTTGTTCAAATCAACAAGAAATGTGAAATTGATTTCACACTAATGTATATAATTATTTTGAAAGGAAAATAAGTCTTCCATGTTATTTTAGAATTTGCTGAAAACAGAAATGTTGTTTAAATTTGTCTGTAATTCCTGCTTTAAATATCACCAAGTTGGTATTTTCGGAAAAATATCCGTTTGAATGCATAATTTTTCCCCATTGTCTTTAAATGATGCAAAACAATAAATTTTCTTCGTAGCCACTTTACTTGCCGTCAGAATTCCACACTCGTGTATCAAATGATAAAACTGTGCATTAGAGATTTTGAACCTGACAGCCAAACTTTGTTCGTACAGCGAAATTTTTGCAGATATAATGTAAGGAGTATGCTCATGACCAGATTGAAGCTTGACTACAAAACGTTCAGTTCTGCTTTTGGCAGGTGCTATGCCTTCTCCTATCCCCTTTAAAGATGGGTGAAATTTTATTACCCCTCCTATCATCATGCTATCTTCATCTAATCTTTCCTCTTCAAACATCTCCTCTGTTGTAGTTTTCATATCAATTTCAACGGTACAGTTTTCTCTTATGAGTTTGCACATATTTTTGTGACGCTGCCAGTGAGATCTCTGACATCTTTTAGAGCAATAGCTTGCTTTTCTGCATTGGCTGCACACTTTTAGAGACCCATGGGTAAATGATTCGTTGCAGAAAATACACAATGTTGGTAGCTGGAACATATTTTGTGGATATTGTATGCCTTTATCATTTCTCTGCAATATGTTTCTGTTTGTGACAAAAGGTTTTCTTGAATATCTATAGACTTCATCACTAATTGGTTCTGACATAAACAGATCTAAAGAGGGAAAGCATTCTAGAATTTCTGACTATATAGCTGGCCCAGTGTGATCGCGAATGGTATTTCCATCAATGAATACAGAAGCACTATAATTTGGTCCGATCCTTATTCCCCCACATTTGTTTTTAAAGATATAATTATTCGACAAATTTACGACAGATCTAGATTTTATCATTATACCCCAATGCCAATTCTCAAAAATTCTATTCTCAGAAATTTCGTAAGATCCACCAATCAGATCAATTCCAGATAAACCATTGTTGGATATATCACATTCTGATATTTCCACTCTTGAGGCGCCGGAGGTTTCAAATCCTGCACATCGTTTGTCATCCATGTAGACATTACCACCACAATATATACCTATATGTCCATTTTGCCGAATATCACATTTTTGAATTATTCCTACCCCTTTTGTTCTAATATGAATTCCGTCACACTGATTGTCAACTATTGAACAATCTTGTGCTACAATTGTACCACTGTTTTCCACAGTTATCCCTTCCTCAAATACTACATTGTTTCATTTTTATATAAGATGTATTTCCAGAACAGAAAATCCCACCGCCACCACATCTGTTAAATGTACAACGTTCTAAATATGAGTTGCCTCCCTCACAAGTAGCAAAACCAGTACTTTCTTTTTCACCAACGTAGTTATCAAGGTCCAATGCTAACTCGGTTGCACGCTTCTTGCATTCGAATGGTTTAACACACCCGTTTTCCCATTTGCATCGAGGATACTTGTCACAAGCTTTAATACCATTTTGAAATTTGCATCTAAAAATGTAGCTTTTGCATTGTTGTCAACGACTAACTGGTGTCCTTTCAAGAAGTGAACGTTTTCAAAACAGATATTTATGACATCTTCTGGTTCATAATCTATGTTAAAATTTGACTTTTCCGGTCGGTGTATTAATAATCCAGGACCAATATCAATCTCAACATTTTCTTCAATCCCAATTATCTGTATGCTTTTTAGCGTTTCCGTAAAACTTTCTAAAACGTAAAGTTGCTACTTTAACAGGTAAGTCATGAAAGCTCGGTCTCTTAAATCTATTATTTTATTCTCAAGGTCATCGGCCTTGTTTAATAAAATGTAACATACTATTGGGTATTGGATTTTCATTTTATACTTTAAAAGGCTTTTATTATTTAAATTCGCTGAAACACAGGCGGAGGCCAAACCAACCGCTTCCATATTGTTTTGAAGTTGACCTGATTTTACCAAATTTTCGATAGCATATGCTTTCCAGGAATAACCTTTCCACAGAGTAGGATTTAATTCAATGCAGTTATTTGCATCAGACAATGCCTTTTCATAATTTTTTACCTTTAGATAAGCTAAACTCCTGTTTGAGAGTAACTTGTAATCTAAATTTTTATGGCATGCCCGGATTCCTTCGAATAATATTGAATTGCATCATGGTAACGCTTTTTAACAAACGCTTCATTTCCTTTGTCTTTCAAAATGTTAGCACCCAAAAGAACTAGGGTCTTTTCTGTATTTGTTTCTTCACAGTTTACAACCACGGCTAAGCAGTGTTGTATTTTTTCTCTGTCTTTATGCAGTAATGGTATTTTACAATCAGTCAGTTTTTGTAAATCAGAGTAATCCAGCGTTGTCAAAATATGTAAAAGCTGGTTTTGATCCCCCATTGCCTCGCTTTGACGTTGATTTTTACTTTGATAAATAGCTGTGGTTTGGAATACTTTGGCTGTTGGCAAATTAAAACATAATGACTGGAATGTTTGGGTATCAAATGACAGCTTTTGTATATGTTGTTTAACGATATCTGCATTCGCAGCTAGCTTGTTCCATAAATGTAGAGATCCTCTTACGACTTCTGAACTGGTTAAGACGGTTTGTGGAGACACAGTTGAATTTAAAGCTTTATTAATCATTCTGGTTGCTGACTGCAGCGCCATTATTGTTTCCTTTTTATCAATTGAATCTCTGATGACCTCTTGAACAACCCGATGAACAGATATTGAATCCGATTCCTCTCTTTGAAATAAAGAAAACCTGGTTAGAATTTCAAGGACTTGTCGTACATTCATGCCATCTCCTAGTATTTCTTGTAGGTTCTTAGAATCTAAAAAAGGCTCTCCTGCATTGAAAATTTCTATTGGTATGTTGTCAGAAAATAGAAATGAAGCAATCTTCATGACTAGGACAGCTACATTGCCGACTCCCTCTTCTACTGACTGCTTTTTAATGTAATGTATATTTAACTGCCATGTTGTTGTAACAACTAGCCGTTCTTTAGTTATTGTTGGATACGATGGTCGGATAGGTTTTAGTATCTTTAAACGCATCTTTCTAAATCGCTTAATATAATCTTTAAATCGACAATTTATTATTTTAATATGTGCAGCTTCTTGTTCTAGTGCTAATGGAAGACCCCCTAGTTCATTAACAAGTTCAATAATTACATCATTATCGTCCAAATTTGCACAACCTGTTCTTTGTTTTACAAAACTGACACCTTCATCTAAGGTAAATGATCCTAGATATACACAGTCTTCTCTGCTTATCTTCAATGATCCCTCAATCTCAGTTTCTTCGCGTCTAGAAGTAATAATTATATGTCCACGCGATTTATTTCTCCAGCTCCCTAAAGCAGTTCTTCAATATAACCGTCAATACGATCTCCATCTAAATTGTCTACAATTAAAAGCCACCGGCTTGTCAACCACGCCAGCCACTTCAAAGTGAGTTTCAAGGTAATTTCGTTGGAATTGCTTCCAACTAAATTTGTTTCGGTGGCTAGCGTATGAATAGAATCTTCCAAGGCTGAATTTGATTCACCTGACATCCAGAATATTCCACTAGGATAAAAGCTATGATAAAGCCATGCAAACTCTATGGAAAGTTATGTCTTTCCAGAACCTCCTAGTCCACAAATGACTTCCATATGATGATTGTCTTTATGTTTGGTTAATGCTTGTTCCAGGCGTGTTATTTCGTTATATCTACCCACAAACAGTTTTGGGCGATTAGGAGGATAAAAATACACTTTATCGGTCGGTTTTCTGTACGATGTGTACCTTTTAATTTTTTCGAGACAATCCTTTATGGACGATACTTCATTTGTCAGGGTGTCCAGATTTCCTCTCATCGTCGTTATTTGTTCATGTCTGTCTCTATTTTCGTTTTTGAGAATAGAACATTGTTCTGCTATCGTGACATGTTTTTCATTTAGGTTTTCAAAACCCAATGACACATTTTGTATTTTCTTATCAGAATTTGCTATTGTTAGTTTCTGTGATTCTAGGCTGCATTGTATTTCTCTTATCTTGCTACTATGATCATCAAGTTCTTCACTCATTGACTCGATCGTCATCTGATGCAATTTCTGGCTAATCTCAATTTCAAGAACACGATTGCAAGAATCTGTTATTTTTTGGGCGATTATTTCTAATACAGAGTTCACATTATCTTTTACAGCAAGGGAATAACTAGCTAGAGCAACTGTTTCTTGTTTTATTTCATGCAGCAATTCAAGACCTTTTGTTGTCCCGTGCAGAAACTGCAATCCTGTAACAAATACAAAATACATGTATCTGGACGACCTAAGCACAAGTTAACTAAAATAAAAAAGACAAAAAGGTGATAGGTCATTATTTTTGCAGTCTATCTAAAAATATGAAAGCTGTTAAAATATAACATCAAAAATCAAAATATATAATCAATAAAAGTTAAATCTTAGGTTCAGAAATCAATGAAATTTAGAAAAAAATCTTAAATTTCCAGCAATTTTTTTCACATCAAATCATAATATAAGTTGTCTTTTTTCCTCCGCTTTCTAAACATCATTCATTAATTTAGTTGTTTTAAATCACTATTGAGATATACTTGATGCTTTTAACACTAAACCCAAAAATATAGACCAATCATTCTCTGCATGATTCTTACGTGAATAAGCATTGCACTTAGTAAAAAGGCAAAAAAATTCTAAAAGATTTACCATATAAAGAAATGTACAACGGCTCTTTTGAGAATTCCACAGAGCCTTTTTCTTAAGTATTTACATCTGTAAAGGCAATAAAAAGAGATGTTTTTGGAAGTACTGCTATAAAGTGTACACGAGAGTGTTTTTAAAAGGTGGACATTAATTAAACCAATCAAAGGATTCCTTTATATCAGAAATGAGACTGTAAAATATGTAAGTACTCATACCGCAATCTCTATGTCTTGATTAAATATTCTTAATTTGAAATTTATACTAAGTATTTTTTTAACAAAATGGAAATCAAAGACTGAATATCCTAATTGACAAATATAATATAGGTTTCGGTGAACAAATTTTTCAAACGACATTTTGCAATTTTCAACATGCAAAAGCTTCGAGTCCCTATTGACCAACTTGTTTTTGTACCTTCTAGAAAAAATCTTCGATCAAAATAGCATAACACTGGGTTAAAAGATAAAGACTACTTATCTAATTAAAATATTAGATCTCCACACTTTCTCCCCATATTTATTTATTTATTTTTCGACATCCCATCTGAGTTCACGACAGAGGTCAAAATTACGATAGCCAATCAGCGATGCCTCAGCAACCCGAAGGCGATTTGCCTGGCATAGCGATTTTGAAAAAGTTCCGAGAAGTTCTGAAGGGAAATATTTAACCCCCTACCTGAATTCAGATAGGATTTCCCTATATCTCCCACGAAACGACCAAGGAAAACAAACAGAAGTAATAATATATTGTCCGACTCTTCGAGAAATGGATATGTCTGGCGATTTATCGATATGCTGTAGGAATTTTTATGGGTACCAAATGTGCCTGTTTCATTGCAGACTTATTCCAGAACAGTTATGAATCCCAGTTTATGATCAAACCCCACAAAGATCCTTTTTAATCAGATTTTAATAACACCTAACGCTATCTTGGCGACATCTCATCAATTAATAACCCAAACTTTTCCATATACGTCACTACAATTTAACCTATAGAGAACTTGCTTTGAATAAAACTAATCAGGAAAGGTTACCTGTCGGTGTATATATTTCTCAGCTTGTCAGATTTGCCCATGTATCACCGATGTTTTCGATTTTAATGAATGCAATTATTGTATAAGTAGCAAATTGCTAAGTCAAGGATTATGTTACCATAAATAGTTAATATAGAAAAACATATACCAAATTATATCATAAAAATAAAGATATAATTCTAGAGTTTGGTTGCATCTGCCCAAATTATAAAAAAAGGATTTCACACCAAAACTTTATGGATATGTGATAAATAACGCCCCTTGTCTGTGGCTATTAATGGTATTTAACAGTAATTCCAGACGGACGTGTTTTGATTGATGTTTCAGTTTTTATAGATCCAGGTTTTAGTTTAGAAGAAAAATCTTTTATCAAATGTGTTTGGACTAACTGTCAAATACAGCGAGAACCTTTTCTAGGTCTCGGTCAACCCAGAGTCTGAATGTGTCTTGGTACAGTTGCACGTCTTCTTGCGGAATATTGCTTTCGTGAGATAGCACGTTAAAAATCTGACTCAGCGTGTCGGTCTTGTATAAAGCAGGATTCTTTCATCATCACTCATTAATATGTTGTCATTCTGAATATGTATGAAATATTTGACACTGAACGTTAATCAACATTCGTTCAATCAATCATTTGGTTTCTTAAGTTACTTTGTGTTTCTGTCCCATGATGAACCATAGGAACCTGTATCCGGTGGATATCGCTATTATTACCTATCTGTTATAATTAGTTTTACATTTTATACTTATTTGGACAATATTTTTGAGGTGACCCTTTACAACTTGATATGTGTCCATATTAAAGATCTAAGTGCAACCTGTAGATATTTGTAATTTATAGGTTATAGACGGTGTCTCATGGACAATCCTTTCACTGCTGATTTTTTTTTATGTATGTATAAATCAAATTTGTTGGTTTTCGTGGTTTTTCTGTATTTGTCTTATGTTCTTTAGAGACTTATTGGTTGAGACTGTTGATGAAGATATTTTTTTAATTTTACAATCTAGACACGTTAACAGTATCTGGGACTTGACTTACAAATCTAGCTTGTTTTCTAGGGGATGGATAGGGCATTACTCTCGTTATGACATGCCGAGCTGTAATGCGAAAGTCTGTCCGCATACTATAATGACGTGTTCCGAGAATAACACATTCCCTACAGGTTAATGACCACGAATGGCCGCATTCTCCGTTCGTAACCAACACTTTCATTCATTTTCTGAATGCCTTTTTGTCCTATTCCGAACTTTTAAAATTTATGTATTTATTAATAAACACTATTAAACTCGCAATTCAGATTGACTATTCAAGACTAAAAACAGAACTGAAAAGCAAAACAGTGCCAAGAAATGGCTAGATTGCAGCATTTTACATAGACCCCTAGCCGTAAAGGTCGTTTCGCGAGTCGATGTTCCTTCCCACCCCTTGAAAATTTCTAGCTACGGGCAGCTTTGCTTTTGTATATTCTGTTCAAACAATAAGTTAACTCTAATTTCTACGTATAAACTTTATCAACCCAGTAACTCACAAAGGGTCAAAACATTTAGCAAATCTGAATTATCGTATAAATATTGATGTTTTTGTTCATATTTCACTTCACTTTTGACGTGCAGATTACTGATGATCTATTATAGCTTTTAATTTACTAATAATACGTTATAAAGGTCAAAACCTTTGATAATCTTTTACGTAAGTGGACACTAGTTTGGGTATTCTATCCCCGTAAACACGAAAGGATTCTCCTACTTAAATTTAGCGATCCTGTTGTTTGAACGAATCAGCGAGTACTGATTGCACGGTGCTGATAAAAAAGATAAATTTTACAATAAATGCAATGTGCAGTTTTCTAACAGAACCTCAGTTATGTTGACTGAAAGTGGCTTTTTGTTAACTTTTAAGTCATATTGTCCCATATTTCATAAAATTCGTAATTTTACGGCAGGAAATATTGTGTGTATCGATTCCATAACTTGTTTTTTACTCAGAATGAATGGTACAACTCACAAACACTTATTTTACGGCCACAAGGATCATATAG
>JAULBM010320675.1:0-13555 GCA_032357055.1 Geukensia granosissima | reverse complement strand
AGGATTTTCAGCACAAGTCTGCCATATCAAGAAAAATCCCAAATTGATATTTCCCTCGCACCTACTTTTTCACCAAACAAATCCGAAGAATTATAGCAATACATTTTGAGTGACCTTAGTAAAAATATCTGCCTTTTGATTATCATTATGTTTTGCATCAAATAAAATAACATAACAAATAATAAATGTATGGAACTGCTTTATAATGCCAGTGAATGTAAGAATCAGGCAGTGTTACGTAGAACATGATAAAAATAATAATAATATTAATTATGATAATAATAATAACTGGATGAAAAAAAAATAAACCAAATTCTGTGTGATTAAAATATACGTAACCAATTATAATATATAGATTATATTAAAATATCTATTAAAAAGCAAAATTCAACAGTTTTTAGTTAAATTGGCTCTACATCTATCACAAGTCACTAAAAAATTGCATTGAATGGGAAAATGCTAAGAAAATTCTTGAATGGATGCAATAATAATTTTGCTACAATTTTGTGGATTTTAATACTGATCCCAAAAAAATAACAGAACCAAACTTTGTATAATTATAAATCTATCCATTACAATGTTGTGTTAAAATATATTTTTGTTTAGTTAATGAGCATATATAAATTTTTCTTTTTGGTATTTTTGCAAAAATTGCTACACTCTTGTTGATAGTCAAATATGCCAGTGTTGTGTGTCGAAAAGATGAAAATAATAATACATATTTTATGAATTTTTAACTTGTTATTCTGTGTCACAAAAAATATTTTGGCAAAATATGAGGCTAAGTGTACCTTCTCCTTTTACCAAGGCAAAGTATGGTTAGCCAATTTTTAGCCCTAAAAGTCTAGCCAGTCTTTCGACTGAAGAAAGACGAAAGACGTTGACATAAATAAATAAATAATTAACGCAATAAATGAATGACATATTTCTAACACGTTGTATAACGAATGTATAATTTGTAGATAAATTTCTGCCTTCATGTACCTCCCGCTTTTCAGTCCTAACCACGTTTTATCAATGTATGCTATTTTACATATGTGAACTGTACTCTATTTGTAAGACATTTTTCGAAAATTTTGCCGTACGCTTTTCTTATGAAAATAAACCGATGGAGCAGTCGGAAACGACAGCTAATCCCCTCGCCCGATATCCCAGCATGTATCTCATGTAGTATCCAAGATGTAAACTTTAACCGAAAAGTTAACCTGATGTGTGACGAACGGACGGAAAGACGGACGGACGAATGGACGAAACGCTATATCCCCTCCCCAACTTCGTTGGGCGAGGGGATAATAAAGTATTGAAATTACGGAAACTAATCTCAGCTAAAGGACTAGTTGTTGAAGGTGAACACTGCTTATATATAACGCCAACAACAAATTTAAATAAATTAAAAACATAATAATATTATACAAAACACATTAACCCTTTCGAAAGACATAAAATTTTAGATACACAGAGATTCGCGTATTCACAAGCAATCTATTGTATTAGCGATTGTGTAAGCCAAAAAGTGTCCCGTGATAAAGTGTTCTTCCTGTCATATATCTCCTAGGAAAAACCAAGAGGACAATATTTCATGACCACCAATGTGTTTTATTCCATCCCCGGACTTCATCATAGAGGACTATTGTCTTCCGGACACTTTTTGATCATAAAATTGTAGCCGATAGGAAATACACAGTTAAATTGCCACAATTAAGTCCCTCATAGTACACCAAACGAAATTTTCCTCAACTAAAGTGAATTTTTATCAAAAGTTTTACATTGAAATATATCATATTATATTGTAGGAATTCTAATTTTTGCTGAATCTGAAGCTGTATAGTTAAAAATAATTTATTTTAACTTGAAATTAAAAAATTTCCCATATGGTGTAATGTTATTTTCAACTCGTTATGAAGGTGCAATTAATCAAAGGTCTCTAGTAACAAGAAATGATAAAATATTTATAACTTGGGGTTTTAAGACAGATAAGAGATTAAATTTTAAGATTCTTGTTGAATGTTCCAGCTATAACAATAAAACGCGATAAAGACATTCCACTTTGAGACCGATTTTTTAAATTTTAAATATTTAACAAAGATGGGTAATGGATTTATGTGTGTGTTTAATAAAACTAAAAATTTTAACTACAGGATGATTTGTGGCAAAAAATTAGAATTCCAACGATACATAACACGACATACTTCATAGCTGAAATTTCGATATATTTTGACATAAGTCGTGACAATTTCGTTTGCTGTACGAAAATATCTGAAGGTGTTAATACACAATCGATCGTTGTTGTACGCCAAATAACTCGTTGCTACAATTCAGTAACAGTCCATAATACACAACGTTCAAAAGACCCGGGTATCATAGAAGAAACTAACACAATGGCCTCAGCAACGAGTCTTGAACTTAATCTTTGACTGTTAGAAAAAAGATCAAAGAAACAGAAAAAAGTTTAATTTAATCAAATATAAAAGTAGAATTACCACCATTCAATTATGGACACCACCACCCTAATTGTTGGTAGGTATTCACAATCGCTGTTCAGATTAACTTTTTCAATAAGAATTTTTTTTGATTAATTCATTAATAAAAAGATTTAAAAAAAGCAATATACATACAAATCTATAATTACATGTGATGTGATTTGATGAGTTGAGTCTGTGAATTTACTGTTGCAATGGACACTGTAGAATCGGACGGATGGAGTTTAACTTTGGATGCGGACGAATGAAGTGTAATTTTCGATTCGACCGAGGGAAGGGTACCTTCTTTGTCTTTTGTTTTTCTCTGGCACTTCTGTCTGCAATTGGCTAGTAGAGTCTTTAAACAACCTGTATTATTTTGAGGGCCAAACATACCCATTAACATTGTAAACATCCCCAGGGAGAAAAACAGCGAAAATCCGATTGTACAAAATAAAAATATCCCAAACTGCATGAAAAATTGCACTTCAGCAAAAAACATGAATGTTGACGCTCCTAATGTCGTACATGCCCCAGAAAACACCGAAGTTCCCATATCTTCCAGCATGTCACGTGTCCGACTTAATCTATCCTTGTGTAAAGATAAATGATATCCTTCCGCCAGATGAACCACATAGTCAACGGCCAGTCCCACCAACATACACATGTTCAGGGAAACCAGCAGCTGAAAAAAGAAGGAATTTCTGACTACCATTTAATTCATTATGCTGCGAATTGTAATATCAGAGAAAAAACTTGTTTTCGATATTTATTGCTAAACTGGATTGCTACTGCATTCTTTGTCAAATAACTTTCAATGACTGTCCTGGATAAAGTGTGCAAAGATTGTACATATAAAATATGAGACATTTTTTATTTCTTACTGATATATTTTCGTGAAAAAAAATTTTACGGACATTTTCTAACGTTTTTTTTATTCTAACAAATATGTTGAGTGTTTGGTGTTTCCTCTTTGTTTGTCAACAATGTTTCAGTAGCTTCGCGAGGGATCAGTTCTCAGTAAAATGCGGAATGCTTGTTTATGTAGCCGGCAAACCTTATTTGATGCGTTTTTGCATGGTAAACTTTTTGCGAATGGAACATAGCCAGATACAAATTTAATCCGTGCAAGTGAAAGGTTATTGTGTTCTGTAACTTTCAGATTAAATCACAAAGTTGCATATGTTGCACCACACCCAACTACCAACAGAAAGAGGCCCCAAGAATAAAATTTGATGATACCAACTTATTAAAACATTAAAAACTTACGCCAAGTTTCCATCCAGCAAGAGGGATAACTCCCAGAACGCATATTGTTGTAAAGCAAATTGACAGTGTCGCAAAGAAACCGATGACTACATTCATTGTTGTCAAGGTCAGTATAGGAAAGGCCAAGGTCACTCCAATTATAATGCCTTGTATTGCATTATCTGCTAAACTCTGAAATAAAATGTAATTGTAGATTAGTGAAATGGTACATCACGGTCATATTTGATGTTTTTTTTAATTTTAGAAGTTCTTGCAGTCTGAGGACTTAGGAACAGGAAACTAACAGTCCACTGTGCAACCATCCATAGCAGAGCGGTTTTTTTTCAATAGAGACGTGTATAATGTCAAGAAATTGGCATGTCGCATGGATAGACCTGAGCTTTGTCTCAATAGAAACCGACTTTAGGGTTATGAAATGAGTTGAGCACTGTCATAGACCTCGACCTTTAGGTGGGTTCTTTATTGGAGCAGAACCTTCCATTTTGATCAGGATATTGACCAATAATTTTACAAGATCTCAACCCAGCGGATTAGATGATTCTCTAATGTCATTAAGTATTTTTATACTGTAAAATTTTAATAGCTGTAAAAGAATTTCATTGATTTAAAATGTGCAGTTATGTAAAATATCCATAAAGATAACAAAATGTAACATGCAACTTAAGTCAATGACGAATTTTGGCGACTGCGGAAACATCAAAGCTAACTAAAAATACTATAGCCTTGTTTAAAAGACAAATTATTGTAGTAAAAGGAGATGTGTTTTGATTGTCAATGAGATAGTCATCCATTTAAGTCCAATTTAAAATGATATAACATATACAAGTTACCTGACGGCCTTCATAATGGACAAACAGCCACCACAAAAGTGAAATGTGAAACTATTCAAATGTAACATAAGCGACAAATTAAAAAATAAATCAAACCACTGTCAAATACCAAAACAACCACAGCCACTTCACTACGGGTGCCTGACTTAAGAAAGGCACACTTGAGCCAAAAACAAATCTTTTTGCGAGTTCTCTGTCTTCCGTATAATCTGAGTAAATGGAGCAGAAAACATGTACTGGCTTTAATTCATGGCGACCGTTTCACAGAAGGTCGTATGTATTATGAGTATCAAACTCTCATAACTTTGTACAATAGTCGAACTAAGTCTTACAACTTTTAATAATAACTTTATTTGAAAATTACACACATATGGGTCAATCAAATACAAATACAACATACAGGACACACATAAAACATAGATTGAACATAAGAAATTCATACATGTATATATAAGAATTGTATAACTTTTGACCGGCATGGACCTCAATTTCGCAGTTCTAATGACTGCTTGAAAAAATCACATACTGTTGGCAAAAGGTCAACCTTTGGAGAAAGTATATATTTTAGTTTATCCAGTAGTTGATATTGGTTTAATGAAATGTTCCTCTGAAGTCACACAGGATACCGAGACAAGGATGATAAAACAAAAGATAAAAAGTACCTTTTATGCCCCGCCTTTAGGCGACGGAGGCATGAAGTTTTACCCTCGTCCGTACGTCCGCCCGTCAATTTTCGTCAAAGATTTCTCGGATTGTTTATATGGGATTATTATTTGGTCTTAAAAAATATCAGGGTGAGTTGTACTGTGTCTTCACTTTAAGGTCCGATATATGTCTACTTCCTGTTTGCCGAGACATTGATTGAATTCCCGTTCTATGGAAATTTTCGCCAATAGATGATTCATCGGCTTGTGTTTGTGGAAAGATTTGATATTTGGTCTGAACCATTATCAGAGTTAGTACTTTCTTGTCTATCATTTTCAGGTCCGTCATATGTCTACTTCCTCTTTGCCGGAGCGGGGGCGTGTCTTATGGTCCAATTTTCTCTATGTTGTTTCCGACAGCTAGTTTAAAATCCAGAAGTAACTGCTTATTTACTACATTTGTAACGATACTTATCCATGAAAAGTGTTACTTTAACCGGTCGCATATAGCTCCCACAGAAAATATTTCGTTAAGGAATGTTGAATTGTATCAATAAAATATTGTCATGGTCGTAGGAGCCGTGGGCATGTGGGCATGTGGGCAATTCTCCTCTCACTTTTGAAAGTCGGGGGGTAAACAATGATTCCCCCCACGTATTGAAACGTACTCTTCAGTTGTAACGTTAATTTTCCGGCTAAAAGAAACAAAAATATTTTTTTACGACTTTTTTTGTTTGTCACTTTTAGAAGTTTGCCGTCACCAATTCAAAATCACTTCTACGCCTATGATTTCATTTTCTTTAAAATCCATGATTTGTAATATTCAGTTATAAACTATAAACTGTCAATTATTCTCTAGTATTACCTTTTGGACATAAAACCAATGCCATGTGTCTCTTGTTAACTGAAATCCATTCTGCAGACCGGTTGGCATCTTTGATGTCTGAAAATGACAATACAATATCAAAGAAAGACATCAAAAAGTTTGTATTCGTAAAATATAAAATCATTGTCTGGAGGTGTCTCCTGTTTTAGGTCTGCCATTTGTCTACCTATAACTTATTAGTTATTGAAACTTGTCCTATAGATGTTGTTGGATTGCTTTTCTTGGTACAAGTAAATATATAGCCAGCTTTAATAGGCAGAGCGAGGAGTTAACCTTTTGGCTCAATAAGTTAGAGCGCTGATTATCTCTTCGCGCAGGCGAGAGGTGTTCAATATATTTCCAGGGGACAGTCGCAATTTTGTGACGGCATTTACGCTCTAACATTACATTTTGCCGTCAACGGTTAATCCCACGATGGCTACCTAGAGAGGAGGCGGGGTTTTCTGATGGTTAGATTAATAATGTTATGATTAGCCTTGAGATGGGGGAAGTGTGCTGGGATTGCTTCGCTTCGTAGATGTATAATAAGCCTTAATCGACTGAGCTGAGAAGTAAAGATGGGCTAGAGCGCTGAATATCACGAAGGCGACCGGAATTTAATTCCAAGCGATTTTGTGGCAGTAACGCTCTCTTATTACATAGAATAGGCAAAGTCATTCTGTTAAATTTATAATAATGGGGTCGAGTTTGAGCACTGTATTTCAAACCCGTTATTTTCCGTGAATGAAACATATCTTTTTTTCAAATACAAAATTACCCATGTTGAGTAAATATGGAGAATTTTACGATTTTACGTATGCTATATGTATATTTCAAGGTGTAACTTCTCCATCAGTAGCATAAGAACCAAAATAAAGGAAGCCCAAGATCTAAACATAGCAAAAGAAGCACTCGTATCCATACAAATCGATTAGGTCCATTTTGGCTGGCAAATCCGGTGCAATGGGGTGAAAAATGTAAACATGAAGCGTCATAGAGTAAATATCAATGGGGAAAAGAATCACATTGTTTAGTTTATCTTTCAAACCAGTCATCTGATATTCACTAATTTCAAAGATTTTTCAACTCCTCTGGTTTATTTCATAGAAGTTATATTTTTGGGCACATGACCCTCATTTTCCCCTCATAACTTTATTAATCACAACTTAAAAGCCAAGTTTGAATCCATGATACTATATTCACCAACAAATCCTATGAAATCTCTTTCCGCAAAATGGCAACTGTTTGTTTTTTAAAGCAAGTGTATGTAGAGCGGTAACTTTTTCTATTTGTTCCACTAGAAGAGTTCTTTATGAATTCTTACTATCTGATTCATTTAACAATATTATTTCAAAATGGTATATCAACAATCCTTAGCTTATAGTCAGGTTACCTCAGCATTGAGAAATTCTTCCCATAGTTCCACCATTGGGATGCCTTCCGAATAACCAGTAGTCTTCCGGTTAATTGTCGTATTTACTTCAACGGTGATGTACTTGAATTTTGTTCCATAATAGATTGCTGCAAAACAAGAACGACATTTCATTTTACTTGTCTAATCTTTTCTGCTATTTAAAGTTACTGCTTGACAATTTATCAAATAAAAATGATACCCTAAACCTCAAGCGCACGAGACATGGCTTCCGTGCTCACCACACTACCTGCTTTCGTCCAGGTTCTCTTTCAATAAAAGCGGGTTGTAACATCCCTTCCTGCATTTGAAGTTTTTCTTAAGAACAACTGTGGATACCTCAACATGGTAAGTGCATACAGGACCTTGAAAGCTACATGTATGTAGGAAATTTGGCTTTTTCTAATTAAAAATGGTCAAATGCATAATAGTTCTACTTAATTTTTTCCGTTATCTTCTAGGTAGGGCGTGTTTGTTCGAATGTGGTGTAGCATTTAGTCGGATTAAGTGAAAACTTGCAGCCTAAGCATCTAGTCGGATTTAGTGGAAATTAGCAGGTTAAGGACATGTCGTTGTCATAGAAACCACAGAAACAACTTGCCGTTGGCATGAAGATCAGTTTAAAGTCTTCGACATTCTTAACATTTAGTTAGTAAAACCCAATCCTTTACATCCAAGTGTATTCATACTTACAATTATCAGACAAAAGCTGTTGCGTGAAACCGCCTGTATCCCGATATTCTCCAATCAAATCGTCAAAATATCCAAAGTCGGCCGTGTAATTCTTCTGAAACTCATTGTATAACCAATAGCCAACTGGAATCTACAAACATTTGAAAGACACACTTTTAACAGACGAACAAGTCCCCATATACTTTATTTAATAATATGAAAAAACATAACCTTTGATTTTAGTTGTAAACTAATTAAAAATAAACCCTTTAATAAAGTTTGTCGTTCAGTCTCACGATTTTTTAATAGTTGCTTCAGACCTTAAAAAGATTCTGCGTTTATGATCACCCCCACACGATTTGTGAGTAACTGAGCGTTTTAAATGTCGTTTGTAAAAGAAGGACACTTTCACCAAGAGTCTAAAATCTTGTCACCCGCCAAAACACGCTCTAAAGCGTGAAAGGCATCGCCGCCATCATTGTGATCCAAAACAAATAATAATATACAATAACAATCCACAAACAAATGAACCATTTTTAATGGTAAACCTAGAGCGGTTCCAGAATTTATGAAATGGTTTGGGAAACGGTAATATGTGTGCAGAGACAGAATCATTGTTCATTTTTCCACTTTTGTTTTTAATTTGTAACAGACAGGGGTCTGTACATGGTCATCTTTTCTTAACTCTGCGGTAACGACCTCTTCAACAAAAAGATATGTCTTATTATTGTCTGTAGGAAGAAACCAATGTTCACACTTGTGCATATTTAATATTCGTACTACAGAAAAAAAAAAACGAAAATTTCTCAACTGCTTGAAAATATCCTAGACTCCAATATGCAGTCGCATCCTCTCGTTTTTACACAATCTGGGTTACTTTAGTGTTTTAACTGATACTTACCGCAAGATAATCTTTAAAGCTAGCTGTAAACGTTGATGTGTCGTAGTGGGAAGGCAGTGCATTCATAAAGTTGGTTGTTTTCGTATAATCCCATGGCAGTGAGAGATCAAATCCAATATCGGCTGATTTGGACTAAAACAAAGATGTTTGATTATCTTAACAGCATACTAAACTCACTGTGTCCGAGATTTTCATTTTCCATTCAAAACCTTTCCTTTTTGTTGGGGATATGCGGCTACGCCTATACATTTGTTATGTGGTCACCCATTAAGAATCGGGAAATATGGGACGTTTGAAAATGTGCTCAAAGTGCTGACTTTCCTTGTTTCCTTTGTAAACACAACACGTATGTTCTCCTTTGTCTCCTTTTAGAAGACGTCCGAAAAGCCAAGGTAGGAAGTTAGAGTCGTAATTTTGACAAGTTCATAAAGCGTGTGCCATTTATATAAATTTATTTTCATAGTTTTATTGATCAATTCTTTCATTTTGACATAAACTACATTTATGTGAATTTGAATTTTGATGTCATTTGGGAAAACACGGCCATTCCATCGATCTTGAAGGCTCTTGCGTCCCATTTATAATATTTTAGTGTTTTAGTTATAAAATAGTACTGTACCTTTAAAAACGTGTTTAGGTTCCTGGTTATACATGCCACTTCTAATTCCCCTGTTGTTGAATCCTTCCTGATTTTATATTGATCAATTTCTGCTGCAGTCATATTATACAGTCTATCACAAAAGTTCTGAAAAGATTCGAAACATGCAAAAATCAGGCAACACTGTAAAAATTCGATTTTTTTACGTCAAATTTTTATGGAATTGCTACATAGTTCTTAGCTGTGCATGATTGGGCTTTCTTTTCTCGAACATTCTTTATTTGCTTTTTTAGTGCTTCAGTGCTTTGAATTTTCTTGTGACCTGTCCTTTTGTTTTGGTCCCCGTCTGTATAAATGAGGGACATAATCTCCTGTGACGGTCTATGAATCCTTCATTCCTCCACGCAGTTTATTAAGAACATTCAGTGTAAAACTACAAAGTCAATTAACAGTAACAAAATTATAGTGAACTATGAACTTTTGGATGGTCTACTAACCCTTTCGGCTACAATCCGCATGAGGAACAACGTCGGGTCAATGTCGATGAGAGATCCAAGCTTCTGGGAGCCTTATTTTTTGGAGGGGTTGGGGTAAGTGGAAAAGCTAGAGTAAATTTAATGGTTTAAATACAGAATTAAGCCTACTTGACGTGTGTCGGTGTCTTTATTAACTTGAGAACATTAGACAAAAGAAAAAATATGTTCAAGAAAACCCGACCTTTAGTTTTGGTAGTTTCCTTATTTTTCCATAAAGTCTTAACAAGTACTGATATAGGAGAATTACCTATAAAAGTCTGAATATAGAGTTCCAGTTGACCTGACTTTTGAAAAGCATTTTTCATCTCGGTCTTATATCGAATGTACTTTAAAACGTTAAAACGCTAATATACAAAATGAAGATCCGATGAGCAACTTGAAGTAATAAAACTCACCATTAATGCGATCTGGTTGGCGACTGGATTAGGGTCAAACTGGTCGTCGTAAACATTCTTACCGCGGCATTCAATAGAGGAAAAATGGCAGTCACTTCGGTCCTTGTTCTTTAGTCCCCACACCAGATGGATTTTGACTAAACTGTTGTCCGTACTGACAAGCATCGTGTATTCCTGTGCCTTCTGTGCCTTAGAGTAATAATGACTAGATTTGTAAAGTTGTAACTGAAATAAAAAATATTCAATTAAAAACTCATTAAATTTGTTATCCTGTTTTGTGGCTTCTTGTTTTCTTCATTTCATATATTCCAATAACAAGTTTTTGGAAATATTGCGCTGGATTATGGAACGTTAAATAACATATATTCAATAATTATATCTATCTTCAAATAATTGTGCCTATCTTTAATTAAACTGTACCTATCTTTAATTGAATTGTACCTATCTTTAAATAAATTAATGATATGAAGGAATTATACCTATCTTCAAATGAATTAGACTTTTCTCCAATTCAATTGTACCTATCTTTAATTAATTTGAAGATATGTACAATTGAATTAAACCTAATAGTACCTTTATATATTTAAAGATAGGTATAACTCATCTGAACATAGGTACAATTCAATTGAGATATCTTCAAATAACTGAAGATCTTCAAATAAATTGAAGATATCTTCAATTATTTGAAGATATGTTTAATCATTGAATATATGTTAATTTGGCGTTCCATACTTGATTAAATTGTGAAAGCCGATGTTCCTCTGATATTGTTGTTTTCCTTTCTTTAATAGAGCAGATATTTGTTTTGTTACTCAATTCCATGTCACTTAGTACTGGAGGTTTTTTTAAAGACTCCGGAACCGATCGTTTAATCTGTGGCTTTTTACTTTACTTAACATTTAAAAAAAATAATCTGCCTCATTTTCATTTTTAAGGCGCTTGGTATAAATAACTTTTTTCTGTCAAACATAGCTAGTCGAGTGTGTAATTAAATGATCGAGTGTTAAGTAATCTCGAATATAAAATCGTGGAAATCAATGATAGATTTTATTTTCCCCGTGATTTAAACAAGACCCATTCCCCATATTTTAAACAAGAAAAATTGGGGAAAATATCATTTTAACAAAATGCAAATAGTCTATGTTGTGACAAAGATGTCAGTGTGATATTAAGTATTCGAAATAACAAATGCACCTGCGTATAAATTATTTTCATTACAAAATAACGTTGTTACATCCCTGCCCCATGTAAGGGGCGGGTTAAGTACTCACAAACATGTTTTAACCCACATTCCTTATGTGGCTGTCCCAGGCCAGAAACCGTTAATCCAGTGGATGTCGTTGTTACTTGTTTTGCATCGTTTACTTTTTTGATCGATAGTTGTTATATTTGAATATCATCACCTTTATTTTGGGGTCTTTTTCTGTATAGCTAGCTGTAGGGTTAGGACATATATTCAATACTAAAGGTCTTAGGGCAACCCGTAGAAGTTTGAGATTTACACATGTTGGATGTCTAGTGTCGTGGACAATCATACAAGGTCTCAATTTTCTATATATAACTGACGGTTTAATTTATTTAAAGCGAACGCATTGTCGTCTGTGTTTATTAAATATCTGACCAACGATTGAGAAATTTGACCACACGTGATAAGAAACTTTATTCTCACTACGGTTAAGATATTTTTAACTAGCCGAATCAGCCACTCTACAACTGCCCTCGTTACTCTAATGTTTGGTAGAATATTCGAGTTAAATAATTAAACATTGCTTTTAAGAATAAGAATGTTCCAAAGGGGATGCCATTTTGAAAGCTTTAATAATATAATTTTTTTACTAGAGTAATTATATTAAACAGTTTTATATATTAATTTTAAAATTTCAGAAACAAGTGCAACATGGCAGACTCCCTGGAATATCCATGAAAGTGGTCTTTTTATGATGTTTTATATTATATAATGTTTAGAAATTGGACTTGGAGCCAATATTTGAGATGAATTAAAATTTTCAAAAAGGGGGTGAGGCAGAACCCCAGGGATGTCCAGGGAACTTTGTTTTTTTCATATAGACTAATACAATATATGGCTTAGGGGTGTGATCAAATCTTTGAGTATATCTAGAGCAAAATTTCAGTTGCGTTTTCCATATAACCTGAGCTCAGAGGTGCTATTTAAAAGGCTGCAATTTTGGCAAGGCACCCACCAGTTGCAGAGATAATCATGTCATTAAGTACGTACTCACCCCGAACAGCAAAAGATGATACCCGCGCTTCGCTTGGACGAAGAAAAGAGAAGAAAACCTGTAGAAAGGTGAAAAGGGAATGGAAAATGGAATCGAGTGTTCAACAGTGGAAGAAAAAAATAAAATGACGCGCATAATACTGCAGATATGAACATACCCAGGTAGTAGGAGAAATGGTGATTTGAAGAAACTGGAGAGAGTAATCACACATACCTTATTTTATAAGTAAAATATGTGCGAATGTCAAAAGAGTGTCATTAGTTTTCAGTCAAATTTAATGCATTTTATTCACGAAAGTATAGTATTAGGTGTCAAACAGAAAACTGGTCTGACAGGAAATTGATCATACAACGTTTTACAGAAATTTGCTGCTTTTGATTAATTCAAAAGCGAGGCTCCGAAAAGTATTGCACTTAGTAGTTGTCCCTTTCGTGAGATTTTTCTATTTTTCTATTTGTTTGGATGAGTTCTACTTTGACTATGTTTGGATCTCAAACTTCTTGTGTTTTTGGTTCTTATGCTATTGTTTAAAGGTTACTCTCTGAAATGTTTCAACATTACTAAACTTGTATTTTATCTTCTACAAAACAGGTTAAGCTTAACTCGCATCGCACGTGATAAGGTGTGTCAGTTACCTGCCCAAGTTCGGTGGTTTTCGCCGGGTACTCCGGCTTCCTCCACCAGTAAAACTGACCGCCGCGATATGACTGAAATATTGTTGAAAGTGGCGTAAAA
>JAULBM010320665.1:0-13557 GCA_032357055.1 Geukensia granosissima | reverse complement strand
CTCCAATATTGACATTTGTAATTTTTTCATCGTACTAATTTAAACATGCGTATTTTGCGTTTACGTTATTATGTTTTCATATTAATAGGTAAAACTTTTTATTCTTCCAAAAGGGTAAATGACGGATTATTCTTATGAATAAGGGCAAGGTGCCAACATCAATCATCACGAATATAATAATTATCCCTGGTTTATGTGTTTATCCTTTGATCTCACTGTCTTGAAAATTCTATTATCAGGCGACTACGCTGATTTGAAAAAAGTATCGTGGATTCCAATGTTCTTTGATGTCATTAGGACGACAACGTCAGTGACATTAAATGGCAATCCAACGATACACATATCGTTGGCCAATTTTACTCGATCTCTCATATCTATCTCGTAAAGAAGACCAAATATTATCTTTGATAAATGTCTATTTAAGGTAGTAATAATTTCGGTTCTATTTCAATTTACAGAGAAAGCTCTAAAATTGCATTTGAACGCATTAGACATATTTGATACTGTTTATAACGTAGTATGACGTTGAAAACAAATTGTCAGAATGGTTATAAAAATCTTTTGCTCTATGAATACCTAGTTAAATATATTAACAAATACACGAATTACGAATTAGGGGACTTTATATAATCTCATCATTATGTTTTATCTATTAGACAAGATCATATCTGAAGTTATTATTTCTCATAGGCTTATAATTATCAACTTCCATGAAACCGCCGAGTATAGTGAACCGAAATGGATTGCGAAGCATCAGCTAGAGGTGTTTTGTAGATTTCCCTTATTTTTAATTGCCAATTTGCACTGTTTTTCAGTTGTTCATCATACATTCAACATTGAAGGAAAGTATTGCATTATACTGCACTTTTATGATAAAATTATGCAAGTTAACATATATTGACTCACAAATACACTAACAACCAATTTTATAACATGTGAAACATAAAATGTGAAGCAGATCAAAATATTTTAATCCTAAATTTAATATTATCCATAAATCTTTTTAATGAATTCCATAACTCATGAATCAAATTTTAGGTCCTTTACATTTTTATTTGCTGTATAAACTACACGTATGGTCCTATAAAAAATCTTGTAATTATTATTTACAGTATTTTGGGTTTATTTTCAGTATATCCTCATGGAAAAATGTCAGACTCGGCCCACTGATCAACTCGTTATATCTGGATCAATAAAAATAAGGAAATATGCACTATGTAAGAATATTTATATATAATGAGAGGATTTTATTTCAGGCTGTGATAAGTTCGTTAGTAAGAAGATATATTCTACATGCTGAGAGAGAGAAGGTCGAACAAGATGACGGTACATAATTATAGATTTAATTGATACAAAAAGAATCTTAAGAGATTATTACTTAATTGAAATGAATTTTGATCTATTCGAAACCTTTGGGAATCACTACACGGGTCTCTAGGCCTGGCATATGTCTTTAATTAAATTAGAAAATACTTTTCTATAGATAATTTTCACATTGATGAATTAAGTATCAATTGAATATTGACGTCATAAGAAGATGATTTCAAATAACACTATAAATGACAAATCTAAACCCTTTTTCCAGGGTTCTGGTTTAATATATCCAAGTTCGAAAAACCTTATGTCTCGTATAGTGTTGTCAGCTTAACACAAAGTAGAAAACCATATTTAACTTTCTTTTATAAAAACAAAGCACTATCGATATAAACTTTGCTTGTCACATCTGCTTTTACTTGCAAAGGTCTTGATACTAAAGAAAAGATAGAAGTTCGGAGTTCACATGTTTAATAATAATGCTTTGTATGAACGTATAATTTTTCAAATCAAAGAGTTAGAAATCCTTGCATGTTTCTTATAACAAAAATATACATCCAGCAGTTTCAAACGATTATATTCATGGTGTTTATGTGGTTTTCTGTTTTAAAGAAGCTTTGTCAACAATCTGTTTGATTTAAGATTTAAATTCAAGGCACTATTTTCATGAACTTTTTTCGGGTCCCTCGGAAATCAAATGAAGGAAAAAGCCTTACGAGAAAATATGCAGTGCACGATATAGAAAAGATGTGGATTATGTCATAGTATATATACCATATTCGTCTGGTTTTCAGGTAGCCTGAATGACAAAAGGTACTGAGATGGGCAAAAATCATAAAAATAATCCTTTGTTTTCTCATAACCATTTTTTCAAAGAGTATACATGAGGTGCTTTTTTCCTAAAATGATTTATTTTATTCTCTTTCAATATTATATATTACATTTGTCCATATGTAACATGGACTTATGAACCTTCATATATTTCATATTACAAATCGAAACCCTTGTCCACAGGATTGGTTTGATATATTCTAGTTCGAAAAACCTTACAACGCTACACTTAGTCCATAAGCGGGTCTTTATGCCACTATATTTAGGAATATGATAGTATTTTCTTAATTTCTGTTGATTTTTTATCTAAGCACTAGCATTCGCCGTGAAACCTATGGAATTTATGGAAATGAATGCTGATTCCTGGTTTTAATACTTTTACATTCACGTCCATTGAGCTTGACGTATTAAACCGGTGTTCTAAGCTTATCATTTTTTTATTGAGCACATTCAAAATGCCTGCAAGAAATTAAATTTACTCCTCGTTTAACATTTCATAAATTCCACACAAAACACATGAAAATACAGTAAAATAGTTCAGCTAAACAAAACGCCATCAATTTCAGTCATTAAATAATATCTGATAGAAATTCACTGTCTTTGTACTGCTTGATACTTTAAATATTTTCGCAGTGTTAACTTACTGTTGTACTGTCCGCGGTCCTTTTTAGCTCAAATGTTTAAAATCTGTGCATCGCACGGTTTTAAAATAATTATCTACCCTAGATGATACAAAAGACATTTTTATCGATTTTGTTTCCATTTGTTTATAAATAGCGTTCGTTGTATTACGATACAAAGAATTGAATATCGAATTGCCCATACAGTCTTCAGGAATCAATACCAGTACATTCTATAATCTTCGTTTCTGTAAATTAATCTAGGGTGCATGAAAATAAAAGATAAAAGTATTAATCTTCATATCTTCCCTAGTTATTATCCACAGGTGTTTCTTACATTCCAACTTGATCGTGAATTATTACTAGTGCCCGGTTCCAAATACCGTATATCCAGCGTGAAAAGTGTGTTATACATACTGTGGATGATGATGTTATTAACTTGAATTTGAATTAGATCTATTTGTATAGATACTTTATTTTTATGCATAATAGGACAAAATATTGTTTTGAACTTTAGATGCAACGGAAGACAAATTAAGAAGACTAATTGAACTTGTAGCATCAAAAATCGATAATAGGCTTGATGATATCGATACCAGGCTAAATTCGCTTGATGGAAGAGTCCTTGATGTTCACAAAGGTGCCGATAATATCCATAATCTTCAGAGAGCAGACATGAACCTCACAATGAAGGTAAAATATGAAATACAACGAGAAATATAGATTCTAACATAATACCCAGTTGATTACGATATTTCTATTATCGAGATAAAAAGGTATTTGGTGCTTTAAGAGTCTGTTTGATTCCATATTCTGCATTTCTCAAATCTAAATTTCATCGCAAATTATAGCAATGTTTTTGAACAAAAAGGGAAAGAAGAGTGAGTTCATAAATGGTGCTTTAAACAAGCGAAAAGTGGTATTTAAGGACATTTTCTAATAGATTAAGATACTTCCCCATTATTGCACCAAAAAGATCTTACTGCTTATTATATAGTATGTCAACATACAGACGTGGAAAAAGTATTTTATTAGTGGAACCTTCAGAAAAATCCAAATTTGACAAAATTCTCAAATTAAGTAATATGGAATATATAAACAAAAGCTGAAATATTCTTAGGTTCAAATGAACTATGTATAGTCATCTGTTATTTAAAGACACTTGCATTTGGATATTTCAAATGGTAAAAATTACATATTGGGCAAATGATAGCCCTGAAAGCACCTATCCCTTATTTAATATAAGTATGTTAAAATAACTTAATGATACACTTTGGAAAGAAAAACAAAAAAGGCAGTTTGTGAAAAACCCAGTTTGTAAACACTATTTTCTCTTTCATCAGTCTTTTAAACCATATTATATTTTCATCAAATATGACTTCTATATGGCAATGATTTGAAAAATGGCCATACTAGTTGATTAAGAATCGGGGAATAAAGCCTCACCTTTAAATATTTAACAGCAGAGTTAGGGAAAAGTGGTATACGACAAGTTTTCCAACTTGTTACTCAAAAATTGTCAGAATGAAATTAAACAAATTAAACACAGGAATAGTTTCAGTACCAATCTTAACTTCAGAGATTACGTATATTTTTAAATATGTTCTATTTAAATGAGAGAGTTAAATGTTATTAAATGTACAAAACAAACTTTACTTTTTCAAAACTAAAATCATCTCATTGTCACAAAATTCAGTGTCGAGATGTCTTTGTTGCACAATTCGATGTTTATACCTACGTTGTTAGAAGACCTAGTGACATATGCAATTATATTTGTGAAAAATCCGAAAATTATTGTTAAATAGAAGGAAAGACAAACTAAAAACAAACGATATTACAACATACAAGTTTACACATGTTGAAATATATGGTAAATTTTTATATGCTATATGTGCATTTCAAGGAGTAACTTATTTTCAGTAGCAATAGAACCAAAATATAGGAAAGCCGAGAAATAAACAAATTTAAATGTAGTCCTCGTATCCAAACAATCAAAAATAGGCAGCCAAATCAATCGAAAAGTACATCTACCATGTTCAATACAAGGGAAACCTTGTTATTTTAAAAGTTTAAAATTAAACTATTTGTAAATTTGTAAAAATAATAGGTGGTATAATTCATGGTTGTATACCCTCGAGGACCTCTGGTCTATCAGCAGAGGGATTGTCCCAGTGGTTTCAAAATATAAGTTTACCAAATGTTGGAATAATATAATAATCTATATGGATATGCTATATGCTATTGATGTATAAATTTTGTAAGGAATTCCGATGTACCCAGCATTACTAGGTTGATTTTTTGTTACAATTGCGACAAACTGACAAACATATTTGTGCAGATCTACCAACAAATGACATGCATATCGTACATCAATATCGACGAAACGTTATATTTCTGAATGTCTGTTTCCTAACATATTGCAAGTTTTTTTATCGATTTGTTCAGTCCAAAAAACATCATCCTTCATAAATCTTTTTGTATATGTAATTGTTTGCTGTGTATATTTAACGTCAAGCAACTGGAGAAATGATTCTGTTCTGAAAATAGTAAATCTAATATATTTTGAATTACATCTCATACAAGAAATTCATTTATTGTCAACGCATTGCATTGCAATTCACTCTTTTTTCGTTTTATGTTTTGGTATTTGTCTCTTTAAACTATGCACTTTTGATCATCTCATGAGTATTCTATACTGGACTTACCAAATCGTCAATGTTTAGTTTGTTTTTATGAAAGAGCAGTTACACAACATAGTCTTACCTTCTCTTTAAGTTTCATTTGATCTGATTTACAAAATAGAAAAAGAGTATTTGCAATAAGGGCCCTATTCAGGACCGACTTCCGGTTATAACTAGAAGCAACCTCAAATCTTTTACTACTTATTTTTGTAAAGTGTAACTGTCAAGAGCAAAAATTACCAAACTTTTTTTTATTCTTAAATGTAAAGGAATTTTATGTTGTGACAGGACCCCGATTTTAACAAATTCATTAATATTTATCACATATGAATAATATTTTAAAAGGAAGTTTTCAGGAATCTGAAAACTATTAGCGCATATAAATTGATGTTCTTTGCCTAATTAACGAGCATCTTATGTAAAAAGCTGAAAGCATCAAAAGCTGAAGAATTTTAGTGAAAAAAATTGACTAAAATATTCTAATTTTAGTAATGGTTCTCCTCCTCCCCCTTTTAATGGCTTCTTCTTCCAAATCAGTATAGGAAAACCCAATTCGGTCGTTTCTGTTTGTGCTATCCAGATAGTGCCCTTTTTATGGTCCATTGTTTCAGGTTGTGGCCTTAACCATATGCAACCATGTTTGGTGTAAAAATTCACGGTAATTTAGCCATGTATTCTTATTCTTGACCTCGGCTTGAAACAACAGATTTCTATTTCAAATGTAACAAAACAAAACGATTTTTGGTTTACAAAACACTACACATACCACTACAGATGTGTTTTTGTTTAAATGATACTATCTACGTAATCATCAAATGATCCTCTGATGAAAAAGGTAGTTAGTCTATCATTTATGTGTATTTTAAAATGTCACATTCGGTTATGTATTAGGGTTAGAGAATTTATGTGTACCGATTGTTAATAAAATTTGTAGTGTTTTCATGTTAGACAAGAAACATTGACAAATCAGCTAATGATTGAACTTCCCAAAACAAATACAATATCACCGGGTTTTTACTACAACGAGTAACACGACGGGTGTCACTAGTGGAGCAGGAGTTGCTTACCCTTCAGCACCTGAACTCACTCTGGTTTTTGTAGGGTTCGTGTTACTCCAGCTATAGTTTTCAGTGTAGTTTTGTGTGTTCTATGTTTGTCTTTCGTTTCATTGTGTTGGCCATGGTCTTGTCTGTCTACCGACTTAACGATTTCTGTCTGCCCCTTTGGTATCTTCGAATTCCTTTTTCTTAAATGTAATTTTGCAAACGCACTCCGAACAATCTAGTTGTTAACAAATTTAATGAAGCACCCTGCTTATTTATTTCAGACACAAATTGTCAATTGCTCTTTGAAAAGTCAAGTTGTTCTTACATATGCTTTTATAGAATTATTTCCCTTTTTAGAGATAAATCTCATAATAAATACACCAGTTGGACTTCATGTGATATGATTACAGCAATCTTCTTGATATTATTTATGTACGATTTGACAAGACGATCTATCGACAAATAGTTGGCATACCAATGAGCACAAACTGTGCTCCTCTATTGCAGATTTATTTTATGTTGTTATGAATCACTGTTTATGACAAAAATTCAAGAAAGCTCTTCCAAACAGGACTACGTGGAGCAGTTCAACACTTTTAGATATTTGGATGTCGTTTTAGCCTTAAAAAATCCAGATTTTTTAAAATGTCGGTTTGCCTGTGTTTCCAATAAAGTTTTTGACTTTTGAGATCGCAGCCTAGATCTTGATGGTGAATATTTTTCAGCGGTATACAAATATCACAGACTTCTCAGGACTTTCACAACATTTTATAGTTGTTACAAAGACTTATTAAAAAAGTAAGCTGCAAAAGTAGAATATCGGGGCGACAATGTATATCACATCCTACATTTTATGGAAACATAAAGAATAAAGCATATAATTTGAAAAAATTATTTATTGAATCTAAATGTTCCGTTAAACAAACTTATCAACAAAGGGTATAGGTTCGACGTTGTAGTTAGAATATTTAAACCGGTTTTTGTTTACACAGATATAAAACAATTATATCTACCTTACAACGATATTTGCAAATTTGGCAGTGCATCCATCAAGTTCATGTTTGTTGACACACAGTATTAACATAGTGTTTGATAACACCTCGTGTAGAGAGGCGTTTGATGTCTTATCAACACAAATCTAAGCCTGAGCTTGCTTTCAGTAACTGCGAGCTTTCATAAGAGAGGTATTTTCTTTTGCATATATTTTTGTTAAGTACATTTATTGTAATTCAGGTACTCTGTATGGGGATTAGGTAAATATCTGTTTTACGTTTAAAGTTTGTTTTTGCTGCTTTTGCTTTCTGTTGTTGTTTCTTTTGACCATTTGTTGGAGTGGGTCCCACTGAATTGTTTAAACCGCTCAACATGCAGCATATGCCTGTTTATGTCCGAATTGCGCATTTGTGGTCATAAGTTTTTCTTTATTTTAAATAGTCTATCACATGTACCCTTTTTGATAATATTCAGGTAAGAGCAATTTTATCCATATTTGACCCATGTTTTAGATTTTGTGACACAACAATAAGATGCTGTGAAAATGATGTTAAAAAGCCGTCATTAAAAATACTGAACTTCTTCTTACACAATTTTCCTTATTTCGACAAAACGACAGAGCATATTTGACTATATCAACAAAAATGTAACATTTCCTGTAGAAATACTAAATTTTTAACATGTTTTGTTCAAACAGGTGTGAGTGCACAAAAATTCACGAAGATATTTTTTCAAAAATTTTGTTCTTGAAAAGTTTGGTTTTGATGTTTTTGTGCTATTAACATTAAAATTGAAAAAAAAAATGGTATCAAATGTTGTATCAAATTAAGTTCTGTCTTAGTGTTTTCAAAAAATTGTATCAAATGTTATATCAAAATATGTAAATGAGATTTTTGTGTCATGAAAATTTACACCATATCCCTCCTTTTTTCTAATTCTTAGTATTTGTATATTTAAAGCAATTTCTATAAGCCGTGTTTCCGTTGTAGAACCAAATTAAGGAAAAAACCGGCGGATTATCAACTTCTAGAAATTATTCAATACAAAATATAGAATAGTAGATATAAGCCACATTTTATTTGTAGGCCAAATTCTTGAGCAAAAATTTCCTTAACGATCCTAGTCCCTTTAAATTCTAGGAGTTAAGAGAGTTTTTAAATATACTGCACTGAATATGGTTTGCATAGGTCTATAACAAATATTCAAAAGGCAAAATTAACTGTGTATAAAGCGCTTTCTGGATTTACCTTCATCAGACACGTTAGTGGCTTACAATAGGAAGATCAGTAATACTTAATGAATTTCTAATTATATTCATGGACCAATTATTGAAATGTACAGTTTTTTACGTTATTAACGCCGATAAGCCAAATATAAAGATAAAAATCAGGGAATTTTGAAAATTTCGATGTAAGAAAGATGTAAACTGTAACTTTACAACGTACATTGCAGTACCAGAAAATAAATAAGGAATTCGAAGATACCAAAGGGGCAGACACAATTCGGGCACGGGAAGCTTATTACGACGTCCACACAGCTATGAGAAAAACTCCGTAATAATATTTAAAAGAATGAATATAAAATATGCCAACAAGATACGATCCAAATCTGGCATAGGTCTATAACAAATACTGAAAAGCCAAATTTAACTGCGTGTAAAGCGCTTTTCTGCATTTTTCTTCCTCACATTGGTTAGGCGCAAATATAAGATCATCAAACTTTTGAATCTAGTTTGATTTATGGACTTAATAATGAATTACACAGTTCTTAAAGTAATGAACGCTGATAATCCAAATATTAAGATAAAATCGGGGAATTTTCCCAATTGCAGTTTTGCACTAAAGCTCCTCCATTTTTCAAGGACCCTGCTGTCTTGAGGGACTTGTCCGCCATCCATGAAAAATTTGTTGTTGTTCCAGCCGACTAAGCCTCAAACAACATTGTATTTCTTTGTAAAAAATCACTACCTTCATTGCTTGATAAAAGAGCTTGGTATCAAGGACACATCTGGTAACCCGACATAAACACCTACTACACTTTATAAAGAAGAGATCCTTGTTAACCACAGGTCGGTTCTGTCTTCATTTGGTATTGGCACCAAAGAAGATGAGTCGGATTTGCCGTCTTTACTCTGGATACCAAAACTACACAAGTGTCCATATCAAGAAAGATCTATAGCAAGTTCCTCAACATGCTCCACTAAGCCTCTATCTTAATTACTTGCAACTATAGTGTCGACAGTCAAGGAAGCCCTTTAATTGTACTGTGATAAAGGGTACTCCACTAGCGGTGTTCATCAAATATGGATATTAAAAACTCGAAAGATCTGCTTCGATACCTCAAATTCGATTCTTTAAACTTTTGTACAAGTATTCAATTTTTTTTTACTTTTCTACCATTTATACCACGATTCCACATTCACAAATTTAAGACCGTCTTAAGAAATCGATTCATCAGTGTTTTGTTAAACAAAATGGAAATCCAAGATATAAATATTTGGTTTTAGGTAAAACATGTCTTACTTTGTTAGAGAACACACCGCTTGTGCTAATAAATACAGTAAAGGTGATATTGTCAAAATGCTGGACTTTCTGATTGACAACATTTCTGTAGAATTCGGTGGCCGAGTTTTTTAACCGACAGTTGGCATTCCAATGGGCACAAATTGTGTACCCCTACTAGACTTGTTTTTGTACTCGTATGAAACAGAATTCATTCAGGGACTCCTGCGAAATAACCAAAAGAAATTGGCCAAATCGTTTAATTCTGCTTTTTGCTATATCGATGATGTTTAGTCATTGAATAATCTTACGTTCAGTGAACATCTCGACCAAATATATACCAGCGAACTAGAAATTAAGGACACCACAGACACAAAAAATCTGCTTCATACCTAGATTTATTCGAAATTGACCAAGAGGAAAACCTTGTTTCTAAGATGTACGACAAACAGGATGATTTCAACTCTCTTATTGTAAACTTCCCACATTTATGTGGCAATATCCCTGCTTCCCCTGCCTACGGGGTTTATGTTTCACAGTTGATTCGATACTCTCGTGCCTTTTCCAAATATCAGGATTTGTTGAAGAGAGTATTGCTGCTGTCGCAAATATTACTGCAATAAGGATACATCCAATCAAGGTTGAAGTCGTCCCTCTTAAAATTTTATGGTCGCCGTCACGAATTGGTTGATCCATATGGTATCAGTGTTGACCTCTTATCGGATTGACGTTAACACGGATTTGAGATTTAGGATTTCACGACGGGTGTTGCGCGCGGGACAAGGGATGCTTACCATTCTGGAGCACCTGATCCCACTCCTGTTTTGTAAAGGAGTTCGTGGAGTCCAAGCTTTTGTTCCTTTTGTTTACGTTTTATCTTAAGTTTGTTTTAAATTTGTCTTGTCTCTTTGGACTATGCACTTCTGGTCTCTCGCGTAGGTATTCTACATTGGACTTGGAAAAATGTAAACGTTAACTGTATCATCCCAACAGACATTTTCGTACCCAAAATAAATAAAGAGTAAACAACTCAAGCGCGAAAATTTTTTCCGACCTCCAAACAGCACAAGACATAAAAAATCCGTAATAAAATCATACGTTTAAAACAACACTAATTAAGCGTCTAGTAATTTGAGTAACCTTCAGAGACTTGCCTGAAACAAATTTTACCACATATTGTTTTACATAAAATTATTAGTTTAATTCCTTCAATTAAAATGGTAGATCTGCTTTCTGCTGGATTTGACTGACTTTTTCGTTTGTTTTCGTATATGAGTTCTTCTTTTTACTATGTTTGTGTCTTGGTCCTCTATGTTTTGGTTTAAATGCTGCTGTTTGGTCAACTCCTGTATTTTGTTTCGTGAAACCACGACTTTTTTGGACAAATATGCATGAACAGTCTTGTAGCTAAAGTGTACCAAATTTCCAAATTAGTGACTTGTCTTTATTTTTCCCTAAGAATAATTCCAGGATATATATATCAAATTCTCTAGCACAAAATTTAAAGATCATCAAAACCTACTTTAAAAATCTGATTATCTGACCACTACCTGTCACACATTTTGTTTGAGAATGGGCTTTAATTTAATAAAAATTAAACGGTTGAGTTAAGAATATTATACTTTCAGTATGCTTATGCTCATTAACAAAACCAAGGTAACGAGTTCCTTTTTCGTCGCAAACACTTGAAAACCGGTGATGATTGTTATTAAGATTCGCTTAATGCTTTTACGTGCATGAGCGATATGCCATTAAAGTAACTTTTTTACCTTTGTTAAAAAAAAACATCATTTCGGTAATTTTGCATGGATTTTACAAGTTCATATCATGGATATCAAAAGGGAGATAATTTTAGTAAGTGACTTTCAGTCTGTTTAATCTCAATAAGACCGGAATAACGTGTATATTAATTTAAATGCTAAACTATCTAATTTAAGAAATTTTGGTTATGATAACAGTGAAACAAACCGCTAACGATTTGATAAGCTTCACCCAAAACGCAATATATATCTGTGTCATTACAGCTGATGGAAATACAGGAACACTACAAGGATTTGCTCCATAAAAATTGGGAAGAGAGTAGGATGTTTTATGAGCGTAAACTCAAAGAAATCAAAGAAATGAAGGAGAGAAAAGTACGACTATTATCAGAGGGCAAAACAGAGGAAGCATACGAACTCGAGGATGAACTGCTTGAAAAACTTGTTGTAGAATTTATTCCACGAACTACACTTAAGTAGTTCAGGTATTCGTCATTTAAGCAGATGTTTAAAAAAAACAATGAACAAAGTGTGTGTGTGTGTGTGTGTGTGTGTGTGTGTGTGTGTGTGTGTGTGTTGTTTTTGTTTTTTTTTGGAGTGGATTGTGTTTTTAAATCCACCCCGCATTTGTTTCTTTTAAATGCCTTAAAGAAAATCTTAATCTGGCAGATTCCTCCAAGACATTTGAACAATTTTTTTTCTAAATTTGAATCTTAACATATTAGAAACAAGTAATTTCTAATCTTACTATATTACAGAGCATTCAGTATGAAAGTCATACCATAAATATTATTATATTTCATTTCCTGTGTTCAGCATTTAAGATTATTTCTTGACAGTCATAAATAGTAATGAATAAAAGTGGCAAAAACAATATCTATAGAAATTGAATGTTGATTAGAGTGTCTGTTGTTGCCTGTCTAAATCAGTTCATGTGAATTCCATATTCAATTTTTATAATTTAAGAAACGTCTGGATGGTTTTCTTGTCTTCCTAATTATCTGTAACAATACAGGCAAAAACAGTTCGGTGAATTTCATGTAAATCTTAAGCTTTAAGTGAATTTCAAGTAAAATTTACACGAACTACACATTGGTTTTCGTTAAACGAACTCCACAAATTTTTTACGCAAAAGTTCCGTGTAAAAATTTTATACGCATTTTTATAGTCCATTTGAGATCTATAAAACTTTGAAAAAAAATAATCAAAAATTCATTTTTTGAGGGAGTGACATTGTTCCATGGAACAATTTAGGTGAATTTATCTATACCATTATGATATCATAATATGAATATCAAAAGAAGATGTTTTACCAGTGTCCAGACTGGGCTATTGAAAGTGGCTACATAATAGATGCATGTTTTTTTCAAGAGTGACATAAAGGAGAAACATGAGGCCTTATGCAGGTAAAAAATGACCTATCAAAAGACCGACTTAACGATTTCTGTCTGTCCCTTCTTTATCTTCGAATTCCTTCTATTATAAATCAATGAAACACCTTAGTAAACACAATAAAAAGTTGATAATTTTTGAATGACATCTATTTGAAATAAAAATATTATTTCAACATGTAATTTGCAGACTAAAATAAGCATTAAATAATTTTGAACCCCTTAATTGTTCACTAAAGTCTACTGTCTGTAAGGGGTTCAGCAGAGAATGGGAAAATTGCGATTATTTCATTCTCCTGCATAATTTTTGGTTTAAATACATGGCAATCTACTCATTACATAAAAGCGTAACTAGAAACCTACCTGATTAATGCTTAAAAGTCACTTTGGAGGTGTCCTGAAAGTTTGTTTTGAAATCCC
>JAULBM010320654.1:0-13558 GCA_032357055.1 Geukensia granosissima | reverse complement strand
AGTAATTGGTTACAAAGTTCTGGAGCGGACACGAATGTGTTTCGGACGGACGGACGGACAGAGTGATTACTATAGGGAGTCCGCCACATAGTGGTGGGGCCCTAATTAATCTAGATTAACTTAATCTGGATCAACTTAAGCCAGTTTACAGGTAACCTGTTGCGTTCACACTAGCGTTTGGTTTGTGGCGTAACTTAATCCAGATTAAAATTGAAACGTAGAAATCAATAGACCAAAAGTAACGTTACTAATTATGACGTCAGATTTAATCCACATTTTGCGTTCACACTACAGTTTAATCCGGATTAACTTGATCTGGATTAACTTCATTCAGAACGCAAAGTGACTTAATCTACATTTACCTGAGTTAATCCGGATTAACTTTTGTAGTGTGAACAGGGTCAAAGAAATCAATAGAACATAAGTAACTTTATCAATTATGACGTCATATTTAATCCACATTTGCTTTCGCACTACAATTTGATCCGGATTAACTTAATTCGAAATAATTTAATCCCGATTAAATCAAACCTTGTGTGAAGGCAAAGTGACTTAATCCACATTTACCTGAGTTAATCCGGCTTAGCTTTTGTAGTGTGAACGGGGCCTTAAAGATTGTTTCAGTTGGTGAATTGTTATTTTCATTAAGGAACTCGTAGTCTTCACTCATTCGGAAAGTGTATCAACAACCTTTCTTGGGCGATTCGCCCATTGTCCGGTATATTTTCAGTAAAACTGATAAGTCTCTTAAAGTTAAACTTCCAGACTATGGCCCTTTGGCTAACACATTTCGCAGAGAAAATACATTCCAATGTTTAAATGGTTATTGCTCAATCGTAGTTAAGGGTTAGAGAATTGTGGTCGTCAATAGATAGATTTGTCACCACGTGTTTATTGTTGTAAATCTAGTTGAAATAAGTGGGTTATAAGTGTATGAAATGATAAGTACAATGATCTTTAAAATATGGCAGGTTTTAAATTAAAATTTGATTTTTATGATGGAAATTACTAAAATTTATTGCGTGAAGACCTTTGTGAACAAACAAAAATTTAAGAAATGAACGTTTCTGGTTTGTCTTTAAAAAAAACTTATTCGTTTGAAAAGCCTAGCATTGGAAATATTTCTGATGGTTGATAAAAATCTGAACATATTCGAATTCACCAGCCCAGTTGTCAGATTTGTCTTACATGAAATTAATCAAACAGTGTACGGAAATATGCCGCATTTGTCAAAATCATAAAACATTGAGAATACGAAAAAAGGCTTTGAAAATTATTGCACCAAGTAGTTGTCCCTGTCGTCGTATTTGGCTTCCCATTTTGATTTCTTTGGATTTGTGTGTTTCCTTTGCTATGTTTGAATCTTTGACTTCCAATGTTTCGGTTCTAATGCTACTGGTGAGAGGTTACTCCTAGAATTGTACATATAGCATACCTAAATAACCCATATTTATTTAATATTGGTAATTGTGTATATTTTTCCGACATTGTAATTTGTAAAATTTCCTGATTACTAACTTTATATTTGGCTTATCGCGTTCATTACGTCACGAAATTTTATTTTATTTGGTTCATTTGGAATTTGAAATTAATAAAATTTGACCAATCTTCCTATTTTTGGCCACTAGAGTGTCTTATTAAGGTAAATTCAGTGAAGCGGTTTACATGAAGACAAATTAGACTTTTCAATATTTGTTATGAAACTATGTAAGATGGGGATCGTATATTTCTGTAATATATATTCCAGATCCTTTTATTTGAACAGTTTAATGCAAGCTTAAAAGCCCAGCATCCCCGCCCAAAAAGTAAAACGATATTCAAATATAACAACAACCGGCCAAATAAGTTCAAAATGCAAAAGAAGCAACACTTTAACATGGAAACAGTGACATACACTGTGTTACAGGTTCCTTGTTTAGGACAGGCACATTCAGTATATGGCAGTGTTCAAAAATGATAAAAGTGCTTTTTTCTGTTACCTGGGACATTGGTGTAACAAAATGATGTTAAAACTGTAAAAATTAACTGCATCAGACTTAACCTTTGAAGTCTATGTATATTAAAAGTTAAAGAAATAATTATAAACCGCGCATACTATTCGTATGTGACTTTCAGTAACATAACGAGAAAAGCATACCAAGTAAAGCAGGAATCAAAGTCGAAAATGCTGCAACCAACGTTTCAAGTGTACCGTTGTTACCTTTACACTGACTGGATTATATAAGCGCCCCATTCATTGAATAAATCTTAAAAGTCAATTACAAAAATATACTACATGTATTTTTTTAACAAAAAAAAAATACATTTAGGTAGAAAGATTTACATAGAAATTTACTTCACAATGTCTCAATCTTGCAGAGTCTGATGCAACTGTATGCAACTGGCAACCGCCTTGAGTTCTACAATGGTCACATGACACATAGAAAATGTTTTAAATGTGAAAATACTAGGAAATTAATTTGATGCAATATTTGATACTATTTTGCCGATTTTAATATAGATCGCACAAAAACATCACAACCAAAACTGACAAAAAGTATACAAAAAAGGTAATGAATCACCTTATAAATATAGAGTTATTAATCAGGAAATTACCAATGTTAATAGATTAATATTATATATTAACCCTTTCAAAATGTGCACTGGCATTTTCTTAATTAGGAGTAGTGGATTCTACTTGGTTTTTTTGTTTTTCACCTACGTAACGTACACAAGTAGTCATCAACATCTTCATTCATCAATTCTCTTTAAATCAGACAGTTTTTAGAGGAAATTGCGCAGCTTCGCGCCAAAGATTCGTCTAAATGATCAGTGGCACTGGTTGGCCGGTTGTAGCATTTTCTGTTTTGATCCTAATTTAGCAGATTAGTAAGTAAAACAACATACCGACTAGCCAACTAGCTATAACGCAGACCTAACGATCAGCTAATCTGCAACTTGTCAGCCTGCAAACATGCCGATTTGTCAACCTGCAGGCCTGCCAAACTAGCGAACTGCCGACTTGTCAACCTGCCCATCTTTTGATCTGTAGACCTGCCGATATGCTGATATGTTTACCTGTCGACACAATGACCCTCCAACCGGTTGACCCGCCGACCTGATGACATAGTTATATGAACCGCGTAGTAAATGACTCTAGTCTTTCCTGGAACTTCAAGTTGGGCCGAAAATTCTGATGTGGTCCTTTATTTGAAGACTTTAATAACTAGAAAAAATATTATCCGTAGAACAAAAAAATTGAAAAATGTTCCACAATTAACAGCACTTTAAGTTGTGTTTAATTTTCTACATTTTTACGAAATGTTTGAAAACAACATTCTATGAAAATGTCATCATCAACAGGACGTCTGGCAGTGCTTTTATGACGTTTTTTTTCACCAACATCACTGACACAGATCTGTGCCTCAAATTTTCGCCAAAACGGAAGCAGATATTATATCAAGAAGAACATATAGTTAATACATAGGCGTAATTGCAACTTTGCGCTGCCACCAGGTGTATCTGTTATTTTTTTTGCTGGGTTTCTAAAATTGAGCCCTGCATTACTATAATCGGGCTTGGCCAAATCTAACCAAACTTTACAGGAAGGCTCTATATAAGGTACTTTATAAAGATTGGTCATTTCGTCCCGATCCGTCGACAAACATGGCCACCATAGGCAATTCTTTTTTTTTTTATTGGCTGATTAAAACAAACTCTTCTCCTCTTAATGAAACCAAACTTGACAAGAATCATTTTTGTAACTTATTTCGAAAAGATTTCTCATTTCGTGGCAATCCGTCAACAAACATGGCCGTCATTGGCAATTCTTGTTTCTGATTTGCTGATTCAAAGAAAATACATCTCCTCTGAAACAGCAAGGCCAAATAGAACCAAACTTACAGCAAGGCCAAATAGAACCAAACTTAAGAGGAAACCTTTATATAAGTTCTTATAAAGTTTGCTCATTTGATGCCAATTCGTTTACAAACATGGCCGCAATGGGCAATTCTTGTTCCTGATTGGCCGGTTCAAAGAAAATGCATCTTCTTTGAAACAGCACGCCAAATGGAACCAAACTTGACAGTAAGTTTCTTTATAAAGATTGCTTATTCATCCCGATGAGACTACAAACATGTCAGCAATGGATATTTCTTGTTTTTATTTGGCTGACTAAAAATCTCTGATACTACCAAGCCAAATGGAATTAGACAGGAAACCTCTATATAAGATTCTTTGTATAAAGATGACTAATTCCTCTCAATCTTAAATTGGTAATTCTTGATTCTGATTATCTAGTTTTACAAAAATCTTGAAAATTTAAACAGCTCGGCCAAAGACATAATTCATTGGAAGCATTTATATACGAGTATCTGTAAAATTGGCAAAACGATGCTAATATTGCCCAAACTTTACAACAAATGTCGGTATTTGAAACATCTTTACAAGGGCCTCTTGGATAATTATTTCTTTTGTCCCAAGAGGCAACTGACATGTGTAAGGACAATTTATTGTGGTTTTTCTTTTCAGGTGAGCAATACAGGTTCAGCCTTTTGAGCCTCTAGTATTTAAAATGTATAATATAAGAGACTAACCTAACCGCACAGGAATGTCCAGAATTTTTCAGATATATACATTTCAACGACATTTTGATTATGTTAATTAAAGAAAAAGTTGGTTTTGATTACCGTGAGTCGAAAAGCTTGGGCGCAGCCATTCAAGGGGTAACAATATATCTTCCTGAAGTGAAATTATACTTTTGCAGCAAATTGAATGGATACTTTAACCTAAAAAAATTAAGTAAAAAACCAATGTGAATTCCACAGTAAGTAGGTAAATAATGTCAACATAGTCATTTTTTAAACCATTACGAGTATGACAAATGAGATATCTAAATATATTAACTAATATATAAAATGATTGTTTACGCAAACTTCCTGGTTTGCAGAATACCACAAAAGATAACAAATATTGTAGACAATCTAACAGAAATATTTATCAAGTAACTTCTTGGTAACTTCAAGCAATATAAATGACCCCAGTAACTTAACCGATTAACACCATTGCAAGAAAAGGCCAACTTTGCTTCCTTGTTGTGTAACATGTCCTTAACTAGCTGAGATGTATGCATACCATAGGGATTGACGAAATTATGAAGGCGATCATATGATTTAAGAAGGATGGAATTAAACCTTGACTAGGGTTATCTTTGAGGAGTTATTTGGATAACATCAGCAACACTCTTTTCATAGTTCTGATACTAGACAAGAGAGTATCGGATTAATTGTGACTTTAAAAACAAAAAGGCAAGGAAAGAAGGAATATTGCCTCTTTAATTTCGGACGATTGTAATTAAAAATATTTGAAAGAATTACGTTTGTCGTATATCTCGAAAATAAAATTTTTATCATGCTAAGTTTGAAACAGATACATTTTGAGAAAAAAATATTTGAGATACAATTTGCATGCTATACTCCGAAATATTAACGTCAGCAAGTGGAAAATTTATGAGTCACTCTTGTTCCCACTTTTCTTTCATTGCAATTTTGCACATTATTCCATATCGTGTTGATAACACTGATCATATCTCCTGAAATGGAAACACCATTCGTATTAACAACTCTGAAGAGGAAAGTAGAAATAATAATCAAATTCGAAATCTGTTTATACACTTTATGACAGTTTCTGCATCGGCCGGACTAGTAAGTGGTATATATGCGAGACCTTCGATGTTTTATAAACAAAAGTTGATGTTCATTTGTCCGCCTCCGTTGAACGCACGCAAGCCCATTTTTAAAACAGCAAATGATTAGAACAATTGCTAGCTACTTCTGAACGCTCATTTTAACCCTCGCAAGCCACCGTTCAAAGTTTTTGAACATTAGCTGTTTTTATCAAAATAATTTTAAAGATAATACAAGTTCAGGCTGTGAATTTGTGCATAGAATAATAAGAACAAATAAAACGTCAAAAAAGTAAAATTGCGTTTTTGGTTTGATGTGAAAAAAACATTATTTTGATACTGACAACATTTAATTTTAAAGGGCCGAATCTTGACAGAAGTTTAAAAACAACTTTTTAACTGCGACAAATTAAATGTTAACTAAAGATTTTGTTTGTTTTCAAATGTACTTGGCAAACAGAATGGAATTTTTTCTTTGGTCCCGACATCAAATGTTAAAACACTAACAATTTGATAAGAAATTTGCCACTTCTTTTATATATAATGATTTACGTAAATCCTTAAATGACAGATTGACCTGGTCTTGCCCGATTTTTTAAATTTGAGCATTCAACACCAAACATCTGGTGATAGTTCCCTAATGATGACCAAAATAAAAAAAAAATATTTAGAAAAACATATGTGAGTTCAAGCTTCTTAATATACTTAAACTAAAGAAAGACGTCTATAAATGTAATCCGCACACAAACACACCACGAAATTTTTTTCTTTATTTCTTACTTTTTTCATGTTTTGTTGAATACTTTTGTATGGTTAGCTGTTATCTGTCAATTCATGACGCTAATTGATATACAATGAAGGGGAGTATTCTGTATATCGTTCTGGGATTTATGGCACTGACTGATATACAATTTATTGAAATAACTTTAATATATAATATTGAGATTTTAAAGACTGTCATATACAATCTATTGAAGTATCTTTTATAGGGTATTGGGATTATGACCCTGACCTATACATAATGTAGTTAGGTATGTTTTACATATTGGAATTGAGTGATATATTAATAGGTAACTTTTTCATATAGGGTTCGTCGCACCGATATCTGTAAACACGAGATGCCATTTATAGATACAAAATGTTGGTTGCTTTTTAGACACTAGCGTTTTCTAAAAAATCTCATAAATACATTCCAACACCTGAAAATAAGTAAGAACATACAACTTAAGCACGGGAAAGATTTTTCCAACATATTCTTAAAATTTCATCTTTTATCCGTCATTTACCGCCCCCCCTAATAAAATTTTCATCATTTCTTGTAGCCCGAGAACATTGGTTTACTGTACCCACAAAATGAAGCAAATTTACAAAGTCGAAAAAAATAATATTACACTCTACGTTTTTTTTTTAATTTCAAGTAAAAATTAATTTTTAACGAAGCTTTAGATGCGGCAAAACGTCCTTCTTCTTTTCTATATTTACCAAAATCTGATACAAATCGAACGAACAATTTGGCTAGCGAATTGACAGCTTTTATATAATTTTCGTCAAGCCGCTTCTGTAAAATAAACATATTACAAAACACCAATATCAATTGCACTGTATGGCCATTTTGTATATATAGGTTAAAGGATGAAGGTAGGTTTTTATGTCAATTAAACAGCTGAGAAAGCGCGAGGAAAGCAATTGAAAACCTGACGCCGAAGGCGGAAGATTTTTAAGGCCTTCCCGAACTTTCGAAGCTGTTTAATGGAAATAAAAACCGTACTGAATCCTTTAACCAGCTTACAAACCGAAAACTACAGAAAATTTCGACTTACTAAACCTGTGAAAAACTTTCAGTTTTGGTTCCTTCATTGACGTAACTTCCATTTTATCAGGTCTGAGGTGGCACTGGACTATCAATGTTAATCAAACTGCACTATTTGTGTTCGTGCCACCAGACTATCAGTGATTTTACAAGCACTTGCAAAGTGGTTTAAAGCTAAAAAGAAACTAGCAGAAAAGGCAACAAAAGCTATGTACAGCGTCCTGAAAAAAGGCCGTTGCCATAATTTATCTATTGAGTGTCAAATTGATTTGTTTGATAAGATTGTAAAACCCATTCTATTATACGGTTGTGAAGTTTGGGGTTACGAAAAAACTGATATTATAGAACAGGTTCATCTAAAATTTTTAAAAATTCAGTTGCACATGAAAAAGTATACTCCAAATACTATGGTTTATGGCGAAACTGGACGATATCTGCTAGATATAAGTATTAAGTGTAGAATAATATCTTTTTGGAGTAAATTATTAGATGATAACGAAAATAAACCTCCTCTAATATGAATTGTCTATTCGAATAACACAAAAATTCGTCCAAGGTCATTCATTTAAAAAAAAATTAATATGTTCATAAAGTCATAATAATATTGATAAGGTCATGACTTATAGATTAGTTAGATTATCTAATTAAGATGGTAACATTATACATTTACATGTATGTGTATTGCAAGTAAAAACGATTTTTCAGCCATCGACCAGTTTCACATAATTGAAAGTAACTTATGAATAGGGCAATACAGAGATATAAAAACTGCTCGAAAACAAGTGTATTGACCGCAGTTTTAAGTATAAAAGACTTTTTTAGATCGAAAAGATTTCAACTATTTTTTCCGTCGATTTCATGTTTTTTCAATCAAAATAATAATACACACTTATGAAAGTGAAAGATAGAAGACCGCCCTGGAGCAAAGAGTATGGACTTTACAACAATATCATGTTCTTGACTGGTAGCTGAACACAAAATGGCATGTGACCATGTGTGCACCAATTAACATAATTGCTAAAGGACGAGGGTCGTTGAGGCCCATTTTTGTGAAAATACTAAGAAATTATTTAATTTCTTGCAATTTTTGATATCATTTTGTCGATTTTAATATAGATCGCACAAAAACATCACAACCAAACTTTGCACAATGAAAGATCTTTCAAGTACAAATATTCGGTTAAAAAATCTTTGTGATGTTTTTGTGCAATCATATCTATTTTGAATAAAACACCTCCAAACATTGAGTATTTTTACCGAAAATATTAATTTCTTGTCAAAATAGTCAAATAATACCTTTCATTTTGTCGAAATGACGAAAAGTATACAAGAAAAAGTGATGAATTATTAAACAGCATTTTCACAACAACTTATTATTGTGTCACAAAATCTAAAGTTTGGGCCAAAAACGGGGCTTAACGTACCTACTCCTTTTAATCTGATATGAAATAAACTCCATTGAAGTTGAGTTATATTAGTATTTTCCTGTGTATCTTTCATTCATTATGGTACTCAAAATATCAACAATATACCAGACAGCTCGATGATTAGAAAAAAATATAACAATTTATTTCATATCAGTTATTCTTTTAATCTATTGGTGTAAACATAGTAACATGTCCTTCATTTTGTTACAGTTTACAAGTTCGTCAGTCATTCTTGTGATATTGCCGGAGATTAACAGATGCTGACTGCTCGGTACTTTCCACTTTTCAATCACACAGATTTCTGATTATTGCTGCTACATATTTACTATTTAAAAGCATGGGAAATTTCAAGACTTGTTCAATAAAATAATCATAATTTACGAAGAGCTAAATGCCAAAAAAAAAATAGACTGTCCACCAAAGTATGACAGTAAGACCTATAATGTTCATTACTCGGGCTTAAAATTAACTTGACTAATAATAAGAAGATTTTTGCCATCTTGATTCTGATCCACTTATTCATCAAACATATTCAGAAAAAAATCAATTAAATCAAGTGTTTAAGTATACGTTAGCTGTGATAACTTCCATGAAACCCCACCCACCCCACACATCTCTATGGAACCAAATCTTTTTGTCTCCTCAAGCATTCCATTACTGAAAAAACATGTCAACATAAAACAAACTTTCAGAACGATTTCTCATTTAGGGGTTTTTTATAGCCATAAGGATGACTTTAAATTTTACCAATTTTTTTATATTGAAATGGAGATATAAATATGTTTACTTACCATAAAGTTGACATGTTGGATAACATGCAAATGTCTATGTATTGCCTTTTCAGAAAATGTCTACTGATTAAAATTTAAGATACGACAAGAAAGTAATGGAGGAAATAGTAGCCCTACTCCAACATATATTTGACAAAAATCTAAATTTTTGTTGTGTCACCTTTTCGTCCAGATGTCTGGGTGGTACTCAATATATTTGTGAATTTTTTTTCTGTTTAATTGGCGTAACGTTGATTCTTTTACTCGTTATGGCGTTCAAATGTCCAAAATGTGTCATTTTCGAAATAATATTTTCCTTATTTTTCTCTATATTTGAATACGCTCAACATTTGAGTTCCTTTATGTCTGTAAACTGTTAATAAATAATAATAGTTTATACAAGGCATAGAATGAGCCCACTATGTCAAGCATTAAGAGATTTTGATTGGCAATTTAAGCGAAAGTATTACCCCCAACCCTTATTTATTTGAAAAAAGTTACCAAACAACAATCTATATGTGAAAAAGAAACAATAAATTTATCTTAAATAATGGAAATAACTTATTAACTATAATATAAAACATAATTTATCATGTTAACAACATTGGTGGCCGAATAATGGGCTTAATTTTGTATAAATGGGTGATAAACATGTTTAAAATCTGTGTTTAAGCAGTTTTTATTAAAATTACGATGTTTCTTTTGGTAAAAATGGTTCTTTTTATTGCAAATGAATAATTAATAGATAAACTATAGTAAACATATTAGAATAACACTATATTGTAAATGCTTGAAGTGTCATCGGATTCACTTTTACCAAATAAACAAGCTTAATGTCGATGAAAGGTAGTAGTTAAAACAGATTTTGTGATTTTCAAAGATCAAAGGTGTCAACAATAACTTATTTTTGAAAACTTTCTTGATGAGGATTTATATCCCTACCTAATTCAAGTGTTTTTGCCAAATTAAAATAGCAAGTGCTTCACAAAACAATCATTGGAGATAGAGCCTATGATTACTTTTCATTTTCAGGTTGCATTTTCAGTTTCTGTGACTATAAAAAGTGCGTTAATCAAAAATCCATAAAAAATGTAATTTTAAAAGCTTGCTGGGTTTTCATATCAGCGGAGAAAACAATAATGGTATATCCATCAATGTTGAATAAATATGGAGAATTTTCGTGTGCTATATGTACATTTGAAGGAGTAACCTCTCATCAGTAGCATAAGAACCAAAACTTAGGAAGTCCAAGATCCAAACATAGCAAAAGAAGCACCCATTTCCAAACAAATCGAAATGGGAAGCGAAATCGGACGGCAGTGAAAACTACTAAGTGCAATGCTTTTCGAGGCCTTTCCGTATTTTATCCGTAAAATATATCAGGAAATGTGTAATTATTTTGACTCTCAGTGCTATAGAATGCATAATATTTTTATGGTTTAACCTTTTAAAATATCTTAATGATTTAGTCAGGAATAAGTTATTTAAGTTAAAATTTCAGCCTTCCACCCTTTTTATATCCCGCGCAAATGAAGTTTTTAGTAATCAGTCTGCCTCTCTCTTTGTTGTTCGTCTATCTGTTTGTCCGGATAAACGTCTACATCCTTTATCAGATCGAACTGAAATTAAAGTTTGTATACATGTTCACCTAAATGTATAAACCGAATCACATGATACATATTTTTTTACTTTTATAGAATTTTTACATTGTTATTTTCATTTTTTCGCAAGAATGACAGTCACATTCTGTCCCCTGATCATCCTACACCGCTTGAACGATTCCTAAGTTTGTCTGTTGTTAAATTATGAAATGTAGATGTATACTTGATACAAGGATTTTAAATTTAAAATAAAATTTAAGGAATTATACTTTTTTATACTTTTAATTTTTCGCACAAGTGACACTCAATATTGCGTCTTAAACTACTCGTACTCCGTTCAACAAACTGATACCAAAGTTGGTCTTATTATAATATGTAGATATGCACATGGTAAAAGGATTTTAAATTTTAAAAAATTGTATAAATTATTCATTTTTGAACTAAAATTTTGTTCACAAATGTAACACTTAAAATGTGTCCTCAACTCCTTTTTGCTCTTTCCACCTACTGCCTGCAGAGTAGGTCTGTGGTTCATGACATTAAGATGTGCACCTGATAAGGAGTTTCAATTTTTTTGAAATTTGTAGGAACTATGCATTTTTTAATTAAAAATTTTTCACTTCTCTTCCAAGTTTCAACAGACTAATCAATAATTCGGTCTGTGGTTTTTTCATGATATGTAAGTCTTTCATACTGATAGAGAATTGTTTTGTTGATATTAATATATATAAGTAATGCGGGGTATATATAGTTTATTTAAGCAAAATAAACAACTGGGTGTAAGGCTTATATTTTTTCGCGAAATTTGTCTATCAAAATAACTTTTAAATGACAAATAAGGCTCATTGGATGCCTTGTATATACTGTTACTTAATAATATATATGCTTACAGCCATATAAGGACTCAAATATCAGGCATTATTGAAAAATATCGAGAAAAATGAAAAATTCGGCAATTTTCACAATGGATGTTGTCTGATCATTTGAACACCATAACGGCCCAATGAAACATCAAGGGTTTTAAGAAACACCCAACACGCCAGCTATTAAGTCAAAAATGCAAATATATGATAGCTGACAAACAAGACTTGAAATTTTGCCAAAATCTGTTGTGGTAGAGCTACTTTTTGCCATTCCTCTCTTTTCGTAGCTTAAATTGATTTAACTAGACATGTTTTTGAAAGGTATTATATATTTAAAAGAAAGAATGTGGAATATATACCAGAAAAGAACATTCAAATCGCTTCTGGACTTTTTTAAGAATACCAAACATACCTTTGGGTACGGAAACATATTTATAACTATAACTTTTTATATAATTTGCTGAAAACTAAATTGACGAAAATATCCAACGTTACAATTAAATAGTTCCTAATCACTAATAGTCCCATAAAAATATGGATTCGCCATTCCAGCCTACATTCTATTTAATGTATCTGTTATATCAGAAGCTGTTCAAGGAAAACAATGTAACAGTAATTTATGAAGAGGGTATACCGATATATAGACTGTCCTCGCGACAAATGAAAAAATCTCAACATTGTTATCTTCCTCGCCTACAACTTGGATCATATCAATGTTTCTCTCCATACAATTTCCTTGTATTGCCCTCTGCATAGAAAATATTATATAACTATGAAGATAAAAGATATGGGGTCAATGTCAGGGAGATTTAACATCAAGAGGAAAACACAGAAAATTTACAAATCTAGAGGTCTGCACAAGGTCTTCAACAGGGGTACAACATCACTCCTTGTAAAAAGCTCTAAATCACCCCAAAAAAACTATAAAACTTCTCTTGCCTAAATATTCCTTATAAAATGTACATGTAACATAACAATAAACACAAAGACAAATCGATGACTGCAATCTGATTTGGTACAGGCACACGAGACATGTGGTGGAGTTAGAATAGTTTAGTGGTTATCAAACATGTGGCCAAATGGAAATATCAAAGAAAAAAGCAGTAACCGACGAACTATTAAAATCAAACAGAAAATTATCCAATGCGACTAGAGAGAGTCTGAATTTCAATAAAAGTACTAAACAAATATATATTATATTAAGCATGCCATTAAAAGCCAAAAATAGACCTTTAAATATTGATGAGACTAGGCCAAAGCCCGTGGGGCATGGCTATGTGTTTAGTATGGCCATGGAAGTATTATATTGTCAATATTATACTTCCATGGTATGGCAGTCGGTACTATTGGGGAATGGTTGAAACTGGTCCCTTTTTTGTTAGGGGACGTACAGTTGATTCTGAGGGGGGGGGGCTGGCAGTTTAA
>JAULBM010320643.1:0-13558 GCA_032357055.1 Geukensia granosissima | reverse complement strand
ATCTTCATGGACGATAATGCCAGACCACACCGGGCTCGGTTAGTACGCGCATTTTTACAGCAGGAGGCGATTGATACTTTCGAGTGGCCTGAAATGTCCCCAGACATGAACCCAATTGAACAAGTTTGGGATTTTATTGGTCGGAAATTCAACCAGCGCGTTCACATTGTCGCATTATTGCCGAATTTATCAACGCAATAGTGGAGGTATTGCGGAGATTTCCACAAGACCGGCTTCGTCATCTAGTTCTTGGAATGAGGAGGCGGGTTCGAGAAATGAAAGAAATCGTGGTAGTTTTACGCGTTATTAATTGAATTTGTGTGATAAAGCAGCCACATATATTCATTTAAGTTCTAAAATTCTTCTGACCAACATGGTTTCTTTAATTGTGAAAAACTGATTTCTCGATAAAATTTTCGGCATTCTGAAGTTGCCAAATTATCGCTCTTTTTGTTTTAAGAATTAACCAATCATACAACTTGCTAATTCACCCAAATTTCAACCTACACTTATCCATAAAAGTGTCTTGGTTTAAATTTTATTATATTTCCAGTTTTTACATAGGTGTAAAATGAAGATTATTATTAGATTATTATTAGAAAAAATATAGGATGGCGCTTAACTTTTGTCGGACTGTATATTTGTAACAGAAGCTGATATATATTAAGGGTTTGGGCCAGCTTTCCATTATTTTGTAGCAATAGTCCCCAAGGTGAAGCTGCCTTAGATATATAAAGACTGGTGGGGTAGCACAATTAGGTTGATTGCTTCAAAAACTTCCACTAACTGTAAGTACCATTTTGTCAGGAGGATATTTCTGTTACATCGTTTTTTTTTATTTAGTCTTGCAGTGGAGCGGTACAAATAGAAGAAAAGTCAAAGGTTTTGATGCTATTACAGATGAATTTGGCTTTTTGAATATTTGTAATAAACGGAAGTAAGGTATGGATTTTGTCCGTATGGTATATATGCCATAATCTACCTTATAATATTACAAGAAGGCAGAAATTTGAAGTTTAAAATGTCTATTAAGTCCTTAACATCACCATTTAATTAGTTCCATTTTTAACATAGGAACATAATAATTTGGTGGCCCTTCTAATTTATTTTTAATATCAATATCGAAGGATTTAAATCGGCTCGGTGTATCATGAGGCAATAATATTACCCTACAAACACGTTATGGTTGTTAACAACGATGTGTTAAAACTATAACGCCTCTATCTGGCGAAATTTCAGCGATATAACCAGATAAATTTAAAGACATTTGTATTTGTATAAGCCATTGTTCTAAAGTCTTTAATAAAGCTATAGTTTCAATTGAACATTTCATTCATGTATTTCACAAGTATTTAATAATGATTGATTGAATGGTGTTCGCCAGCGGCAAATATTTCATGCATATTCAGGATGAAAACATATTATTGATGACTGATGATGAATGTATCTGCTTTGAACAAGACCGACACGATAAGCCTGATTTTCAACGTGCTAGCTCACGAAAGCAACAGTTCGCTATAAAACGTGCCGCTTTACCCAGACAAATCATTCTGACTCTGGATCGACCAGTTATTGCTCTTCGTGCTTAGCGGAGAAGCAGCAAATACCAATTTTTATTTCTTTGGTTGTACCTGGCCAGAGATTGAATCCACAGCCTTCTGCACTCGAGGCGAGCAAGCTAACCTTTACACAACCGATTCAATCATAAAGATAGCACTGATTTAAAAAAAATCAAAATATTTAAGCCCAATGTTTATCCAATGTCGTCATTAAGAATATTGGTAGCATTACGATAGACCAATACTGAGACAGCGTTGAACAGATGCCCAAGTCTGATAACAAAATCTCATAATCCTTTTGGAACAAATATTTGTAGAGTAGAAAGAATTTTTAATGTATAACCTATGATATTACATAACATTGTTCTTTATGGTTCGACTCATTTAATTTACTTAACAAGTGGAAATACAGCTTGCTTGGTATAGCTTGTTTATTCATTGAGTTGACATGTGTCAACTTAAAATCGAAGGCTTAATTATTATTCATCATTTGTTGTGTAATGAATTCTTAAGGTTTGTCCTCTCCAAATAAAATTGTAAAGAATCTGCAAATGTCAACTTCGTCAGTTGCTCAGAAAATTACTTTAAATTCATTTCATTACCAAGAAAGACATATTTACATTGAATAATAAAAGATCTTGAAATGCATTAGTAACGTATAATTCGTAATCTTAGGTATAATTGAATTTTCATTTTGTTACTAACAATTGGTTTTTGGACAGAACTTCATATGTGGATTCAAACTATTATGTTATTGTAAAATGTTTAAGTGTTCGTGATTTGATAACTGTGGTTGAATGGCCGTTTACCTAATATGGTTTGTGTTCCGTTTGACATGACAGTGTCTGCAAGAATACCTTAACAGTTTTAAATGTTCTGATGCATCGTTCTGCCCTTTTGGTTAACCTTTGGTTTTATCAAAACATACATTCTTTACCCTATTCCATCGTTTATGCAGCAACCATATGATTTTTGTTTGGTGAATAGCTGGGATTTATCCCTCCAAGATATTTTTTTCTGCTTTAAGTCAAATTTTTTTCTAGGAGTCTACTAATTGAATGATTTTGTCTGCCAATTTTTCATTAAGAAGTTAAAATAAAAGTTTATATTTGGCAATATTGTTCAAAGCCAGACTACAAGAACACATTTTTCAGACAAAAGAGTTCTAAATATGCACCCATCATCCGAATAGCAAAAGTCAAATGGTTCTACAGGATAATGGATTTTTGTACAAGTGGTGAATACTAAATAGTCTGTACTATATAGTGGTTTTTTATCTGTTGTCGTTTTTGCCTTCGCCGGATGACGTTTTGGCTTGTGTGTAGGTGTTTCTGGATATTGTTTGCATGTTATTGCTCTGATGATTAAAAAAATATAAGATACCAAAAGAGGCATAGAAATCTTTAAAATAAACGATAAACAAAACAATCGCCAACAAAGAGAAAAGAGATAAAAATATAGCTCAGAAAACACAACACTACATTGAAAACTAAGGCTTGACAAATACGAAGTTACCAATGTGAATTATGAGAATTTTGGTATGTAATATGTACATTTCAAAGATAAACCTCTCAATCGGTAGCATTTGATCCAACACGTAGAAAGTCAAAGATCCATACATATCACAAGAAGCACTCAAATACATTCTATTCCAAATAGGAAACCAAATCCGACGGCAGGGACAACTACTAATTGCAATTCTTTTCGAGGCCTTTAGGTATTTTCAGTGCTTTAGAACTTTAACAAATGTCTATACATTTTAAATAGATATTTGAACAAACCAATGTTTTCGTTGAATACTACTGATATTTTAACACTACATCCAATTAGACGTGTTTTCATTAATACCGTAGTATTGGCTGCTTTTTAGTTATGATCTAATAGAGAGCATCTTCGAGTGCTCTTTCCAGGTCGAAACATTTGTTTTATCATGTATCACTCTTAAACGTATTTTCTGTATGTTCTCAGTATCGATCTCAAGTTTTATTGCTGTTAAATCAACTACCGTTTCAGATTATTGGGAGGATAATGCGTTCACAAATTGGTTTAACCCTCCACATTCTTAATGTGCTTGTTTTAGCCCGAAAATTTGTAGCCCAGTGCTTGTCGTTGTTTAAATAGTAATTGATTGCTTTTTCGTTAACCATTTTGTCAATTTATTAGGTCGATTGTCGTATTTAAATGAAAAGATCACTTTTGTATTTTGGGGCTTTTATTACAACTTGAGTTATATTATAGATTACTGTTCTTTATTAAAGTCCGTAATAGGATCTGTTAAAAATTTATTTGACTTTTCTGGAGGATTTGTGTCTCATTGACAATCGTGCCACATCTCATTATTTTATATACTACGACTTTTTTATATGGACAATGGGTTTTACTTCAATTTCTATATATTAACAGCTTATACTTTAGCCTTGCTAACCACTCACATTATATGACAGGTTAATGGCGGTCAAATCTTTTGAGCATAAATATTCTTTATATTCTTTTCAATTACGAGTATGATATTTGTTCGTATTTCAATTTGTGTTAAGCATGTTTTAGATTTTAAACCATCATCAGGCTTATTTTTTTAAATACTCATTTTATTCCATTTATTTTTATTTGACTCAAAAAAGTTGGTTTCAATTAATTGTCCAGTACAGACCTGTGTTCGTATAACTTAAAGAATCGTGTGTTCGTTTTTCGTTTATCGTTCGTCCGTTTGTTTTCCCACATACGCCCAGAGTGTTCCTTCGTTCTTTTACAAACGAACGATTCAATTTTCGTTTGTCTTCCCATTTTCGTGTAAACGAACGAACGAACGAACGCTTTAATCGTGCATGGGAAAACGAACGAACGAAAGAATGATTGAAACGTTAAGACATATATTTCAATATTTTTTTTAAGAATCAGTTTTTAAAAGAAGACCTTTTTTAACATTTGATATATCCTTTATGTAATTTTCGCAATAATTCACAATAGAGATAAGTTAAAGTTTTGATAGTAGAAAAACCTAAATATTGTTGAACTCACTAATTAGCAAGGATTTTAAAAGCTACAAAAATTGCTATTTTGCTCATATCGTATGTTCAAATTGTACTATAAATATAAATATATGCCACAAGTTTGTTCCATTATTCACTGTTTTTCGGTATAATTTATTCAAGTAAAGAGTTTATGCTATTTTTTATTCAGAAGTTGTACTTCTAACTTTAATCAGAGAAGAATCCATATAATTTGTGTTCGCAAACAAATATTTGTTCAAATATAGGAAAATGTTAGGTATAAATTCATGCGACTAAAAAAATTATGCTATTTTTCAATAAGATTTATACTTCTAACCCTGACAGAAGAACACACAATGTACAATCAAATCATTTTTAGTACGCGACAAGACAGTTTTTACAAATTTATGGTATAAGATCATGCGCCTAAACAATTTATGCTATTTTTCATGTTAAATGTATACTTCTGACACTGAGAGATAAAGACGCAATGTACAATCAGATTATTTTGTTTGTTCGTGACAAACACAATTTTTTAAAAATTTTGCAAATTTGTATTTTAAATTCGTGCGACTAAACAATTTATGCTATTTTTCCTTTTAAATTCACGTTCTTGGCCCTAATATATAAATTCGAAATGTACAATCAGATTATTTTTAGTTCAAGTTTTAGCACATTTTTTCAAAATTTTACAAATTTGTGGTATAAATTCACGATATAAAATAGTAAATGCTATTTTTCATTCCAAAATTTATAATTTTGACCGTAAGAGATGAATGTGCAATGTAGAATCCAAATTATTTTTTTCTTAACCAGATAATTTTTCAAAGTTTTCCAGAGGACGAGGGTCGTAAAGGCCCATTTTTGCCAAAGAATTTGACTAGAAAATGAAAAATTGGCTAATATTTATGATTTTATATTTTTTGTATTAAATAATGTCTATAAAAAGAAAATCCAACAAGATTTTTGTGTAATTAGTACTACAATGGTCTAAAGCTAAGTTGGTAATATTTCCTTACCGTTTACACACTGCTGTTTGATGGAAGTAAAAATATAATGGTAAACAGGCGGGGCTTACTGCACCTTGTTGGGTGCCAATAGACGAATACAAATTTGAGCAAACCATTAGGATATCGATTATACCGTTTTCAGTTTAAGTGTTTTCTTCTTATATCATTCGAAAGTTACCATATACCACTTATTTCATATTGGAAAGGACTACACGGATAATTGACATTTTTATGTTCCTACGTAGTTATCTAAGACCCTTCATGCGAAAAAATGTCGGAATAATAAACAAGAACCTAGCTATAAGTTTGAAATATTGACAATATTGCTGGAACATATAATAATTATCCGTCATCATGAGGTAATACATACCACATTAAAATGCCAAACATGCTATAACGTTCTGGTGCTATAAAGGGATGTTTTAGACTGATAATTAACCTTACATGAGGTTGAGATTTCTTTTCACGAAACATAAAAATGTAAAGGAAAACATCAGATTTACTACATAATATTGGCAATGGTATTTGTCGTTTAATTTATTTCCCAAGATGAATCTAGTTAGCTGATTGCAAATTTCTATTTTGTTCCAAATAATTAGAGTTGTGGTTAGTATTATAACATTCCTGAGCTTAAAGTTAACTAAAAAAGAACTTTTCTCATAACTGCTCTTGAATTAAAAAATGTTATCAACGTTGGAACTTCCTCATGTGTTCTTGTGGAGTCTTCACTTGTCTAGTATTTTATTACAAACATTTTATTGAAACAATATTCTCAGGCAATTTTCAATTTTCCAAGATATCAAAAATATGTGTTGAGTTTTGCATGTGCCTTTCCCCCATTGTATCATATTGGTCATCGTCATTGACTTTATATTTTTAACACTGAATCTTGCCATCAATGTGCTTTGGTAGAACACGTATAAATGTTTTGGTAAAGTTTTACTTTTAGCAAATTAAAGAAACGTATATTGGTGTGAAATGACAGTAAGTTCGAATTGACAGCAAAACCCACAGCACAGTGATTTATTTCATTATTTTTTTTAATCACTTATTACATGTTTTTAATTTATATTTGAAACCTCTTTATCTTGTGAGCAGACCTAAACCTTTTTGGCGATAAGGTAATGTGACGAAACAGCTGGACGACTAAGTCAATTCCAATAAAAAAACTCTTTCGAAACCATGTTGCTGATAGTTTGTAAGGTTGAGATGATTATTTTGATTACTAATATCCGAAATTATTTTCAAATTGGTTAAACTGCATATTCTCTTTACAGTTGATCATTGCTATCCAATAGCTTTGTTATAAATAAATATACGATAAAAATTATGAAGGAAATATGGTCTGCGTCTAGCATACATAAAAATCTTTTTGATACAAAAATAATCTTACTGCAAAGAACGACTGTAATTGCCGGCCTTCAATAAGGGGTAAGATCCAATACCATACCGTTAAAAAAAAGTCCCTTCTGACCTTAATAGTTCTAGTTGAGATGAGAAAATCACATTTCCGAAGGGGAATCAGAATTTACAAGTTAAAACAAACAAACAAAAAAAAAAAAAAAAAAAAAAAAAAAAAAACAACACGTCAAACCAAAACTGAGGTGTTAGATAACACCACAGCAAAAATTACAAAGTAAACTTAATTATGATCAACACCAATTTGTAAATGAGGTGTACAACTCGTATATTATGATTACAACAACGGGAAATTTATTTATATTTATATTTATGTTTTATCATTTGTTAGATTTATATTTCGTATCGATAAATTGGGTCGATTCTACAACAGATTTTGCGCGCAAGACAGGAGATGCTCACCCATCATAAGCACCTGATACAACTCCTGTTCTGTAAAGAAGTCTGTGGGTACAGGGCTTCTGTGCCTTTTGAATATTTTGTCTTTTAGTTTGTTTTGAATTTGACTTGTCACTTTATACTGTGCACTTTTGATCTCTCGCATGGGTATGTTACACTGGACTTTAAATTTCAAAATATAAATATCTTTATAATTGTCAGTGAACTTTGATGTCTTGTAGTTTGTCAGCAATTACTCCAAGGCAATCATGATCTTTGCAATAAAAGTTCTTGTATATTGCGTCAACTACAACGTAAGTATTTCACAGGAAGATGCACCCTGCATGTCAAATGAAATGCGAACCGAGGTTCCATATTATTATGTATTTGACAATGACAGCCATCTAAAACGAATAAATTGTAAGCAGGTTGCCTTTAGGCTTCAATAAAATAAACATATCCACACCTACTGCAAGCAATTAAAACTCCCCCCAAAACGCCCAAAAAATAAATGAGATGATACATCAACTACAAATTTCAGTTATTTTTTTAATTTGACTTAGGTAGGTGTGTGTCTCATTATCAATCATCTTTTATAGCTCTGTTTAAAAACTAAATAGATTAAGTATGATACAAATGAATTAACTTGGTGATTAGTTAATTAATTTCAAACGAAATCTTCCTGGAGAGTTTTTCTACATTAATGTATGGTTGTATTGTGTATTCTTGTTCCTTTCAATAACGTTATATATTGGTTTGGTTAGGTTTGTGTTCCTCTTTATCTTGTTCTTTTTACACTTGTCCCCTTCTTTTCATCAATTCTTCCTATGCGACTTGTTCTTGTTTAACTTGTCCCCTTTGCTCAACATTTGTCTTGTTCTTGTTTCACTTGCCGTTCATGTGCAACATGTGTTGTATTCTTGCATTTGTCCCCTGTTGTTCAGTATTTGTTTTGTTATTGTTTCACTTTCCCGTCTTGTATTTTTTGTTCCACTTGTCTCTTCGTGTTTACAATTTGTCTTGTTCTCGTATTACATTTCACCACTTATTCGCAAGTTTTCCTGTTTTTATTTTACTTTCCCTTCTTGTCCATCATTTGTGTTGTTCTTGTTTTCCTTGTCCCCCCTTGTTTATCACCTGTCTTGTTCTTGTGTTAACTTTCCTTTCGTTTCACTATTTTTCACGACAGGTGTTGCGCGCATGACAGGGTATGCTTACCCATCTAGAGCACCTGATCCCATTCCTGTTTTTGGATTCCAAGCCTTTGTTCTTTTTGCTTTCGTTTCATCTTTTAGTTTGTTTCAAATTTGTGTTTTCTGTTTGGACTATGTATTTCTGATCTCTGACATGGGTATTCTACACTAAACTTGTTATTATATTTTAATGCTAAAATAAAAAGGAGATAATGTATGAATGTCCATGAGACAGCCACCCACCAAATGACAGTCGAATCTTTAATTCTGCAGGTCCCAATTAGGCCTTCAACAATAAACCAGAGTCCAAACAACATAATGGAAGCTGTTAAAGGCCCGATTTTATAATCATGATAACCTCTATCCATCAATGACCCAAAGGCTGGTTTGAAAACATCTAACTCACTACATAACATTTATCGTTTATTAGATTAAATTTAAAGTTGATATAAGCTTATTACCATATATCGAAAGAAATAGTATTAGGTAAATCTCAATAATAAGGTTAACGTCAAAGTTATAAATATTTGGTTTTACCTAAAAAGATAGCATGCATTGTAAGAAAATACACCGCTTGTTATTAATACAGTGAAGGTAATATTCTCAAAATGCTGAATTTTCTTATTGACAACAATTTTGTAGAATGTGGTTGACAGTTTTTTCGACAGACCGTTGGTATTTCAATGGGCACAAATTGTGCACCCCTACTAGCCGATTTCTGTACTTGTATGAAGCAGCAATAATTCAGGGACCCATGGGAAATAAGAAAATGTAATTGGTCAGTTTAGTTTCACTTCTCGCTTTTTCGATGATGTTTTGCCATTAGGTTGTTTAACGTTCAGTGAGCTTCTTGACTTATTATATCCCATCAATCTAGAAATTAAGAAGACAAAAAACTCAACGAAACCTTCTTCAAACCTAGATTTATTTCTCGAAATTATTAAGAACGAAAATTTGTGTCTATGATTTACGACAAACGGGGTGACTTCAACTTTTCTATTGTTAACTTCTTATATTTATATGGCAATATTCCTGCTTCTCCTGCCTACGCAGGTCATTCGAAACGCTCTTGTTCCTAACAGGCATCATGATTTTGCAAAGAAGGCATTGTTGTTGTCGCATAAACTACTACAACACGAATACAAAGATACAAATCAAGTTTGAAATCGTCCCTTCTAAAATGTTATGCTCGTCTTCTTTAAATGGTTGATCCGTATGGTATCAGTGTATCTCAACTAGTTTTGGACCTGTTTCTGGTAATTCAACAAAAGGTTGACCGTTTCTGGGATTGACGTGAACCCTTATTAGAATTAAAGGATTTCACGACGTATGTCGTCTTTTGTGCGCAAGACAGTGGATTCTGACCTTTCTGGAGTACGCGAGCGCACCCGATGCCACTCCTGTTTCGTAAGTAAAATCGTGGAATCCAAGCCCTTGGATTTTTTGTTTCGTTTAATCTCTAAGTTTGTTTCCCTTGTCTTGTTTCTTTGGACTTTGCACTTTTGATCTCTCACATAGGTATTCGACAAAGGAATCAGCAATAATTCGAAATTAGAACTGACCAAACGGAAATCATTAAGTGAAATAACAGACAAGACCAGAATGGCTAAATATTTTGGTTTCACGTTCCGCTATATTGATGTTGTCTTTTCACCTAACACCTAATATGTTGACCTCATCCATCCCATTGAACTTGAAATCAAAGATACTACAGAAACAGAAAGGTTTGCCTCTTACCTAGACTTACACCTTGAAATTGACAGTTAGGGCGGGTTAAGAACAAAACTTTACGACAAGAGAGATGATTTTGATTTTCCGATTGTAAACTTTATGTTCATGTCTAGCAACATTCCAGCCGCACCTGCATACGGAGTGTATATCTCTCAATTGATACGCTACTCCAGGGCTTGTGCTTTCTATCAGGATTTTTTGATAGAGGGTTGGAGCTGACTATAAAGCTACTGAGCCAAGGGTTTCTCAAGGAAAGATTGGAGTCATCACTCCGGAAGTTCTTCAGTCGCCATAATGATTTGGTTGACCGGTACGAAATATCCATTTCACAGATGACAATGGATATATTCCGCTGTCATGAATACAAATCCGTTCCTATACCGGTTGTGATAACATCGATTGTGATTATACACCTGCTTTGACTACTACGGGTGCAACTAGTGGAGCAGGAGTTGCTTACCCTTCCGGAGCACCTGAACTCACCCTGTTTTTGTTGGGTTCGTGTTACTACAGCTTTAGTTTTCAGTGTAATGTTGTGTGTTCTATGTTTGTCTCGTTTCATTTTGTTGGCCATGGTCTTGTCTGTCCTCCGACTTAACGATTTCTGTCTGACCCTTTGGTACCTTCGAATTTCTTTGACTAGGGTCAAGTTTTCATGCCTATTTCTCTTTACTATAAGTGGTAGGTCAACAATATTACCGGTAGGTGTGATTATTGAAATTAGCAGTACATGTCAGTCTACCACTTGTCTTTTGTCCTTGATCTCATTTTCAAGTTCCATTGACTAGGGTCACGTTTTAATGCCTAGGTCTATTTCTCATGTACTATAAGTGGCAGGTCAACAATATTGGGTGTGCTTATTGATTATAAGGAGTTCATGTCAGTCTGCCACATGTTTTTTGTCCTTGACCTCAATTTCACGGACCATTGACTATGGTCATGTTTTCATTCTTTGGTCTATTTCTCACTTACTATAAGTGATAGATCAACAGTATTGTGTGTGCTTATTGATTATAAGAAGTACATGTCAACCTACAGTGACCTCATTTTCACGGGTCATTGACTAGGGTCAAGTTTTGACTCTCAGAACTGTAAGTGGTAGGTCAAAAGTATTGGATTTGCTTATTGATTGTTAGGAGTACGTGACATTCTGCTACGTATTTTATGTCCTTGACCTCATTTTCATGGTTCATTGACTTTAGTCAAGTTTCATAACTGATCAACAATAACTCACCTTCTTTATCATGTTTTCAGTTTCTGACTATTGATTTGTTTTGTTTAAAAGTCCTGGTGGAATTACTTGCTGAATATTTAAATTAGAAAATAATTGTGTCATTTATAGGGTCAAAGCTAAATATACAGGCGAGATATTTTTGTGTCCACATTTGTATAATAAATCATAACTGATTTTTATATAATATTCATCATTTCGACAAAACGACAAGGCAAACTTGATTATCTTAACAAAAATATATCATTTTCTGTAAAAATATTTAAATTTTGGAATTGTTTGTTCAAAATAATATAGAACGCACAAAACATCACGAAGATATATAACCAAACATGTATAATTGATAGATCTACCATTTTGCAAAGTTTGGTTGCGATGATTAGGTGCGATCTATATTAAAATTGACAAAATTCAAATTTTGCATCAACCGTTCAAAATAGATATTTACCACATTTCATTTTTTAGCAAAATTCTTGGACCAAAAACGTGCCGTAACGACCCTTGTCCTTTATGATCCAAGTTTTTGATTTCTGTTGATGGTTACGTTTGTGTTGGGTCTATTACAAAACTGACTTTAACATATAGATATCTGTAACTGGGATACAATTGTTTCTATAACGACAGTCGGTTTTGGGACATTTGAAATATGACGATGTCGAAATTAAGACATAATAAGTTTTTTAAAGTGGCCATAATTGGCTTCTGACTTCGATAAATCGCCAGTACATGTAGCTAAAGCTAGTTTATTTTTTCAAATGCAGTTCACTTGGACTGCAAAATAATGGCATCGAAAGGGTTCCATTGGATCATCAATTATCGTTAATTATTGAATAATATGTATAAATCTGCCCAAATAAGCAAAAAAAAAAAAAAACAGCCTAATCTATACATGTGTATACAGTTAAAAAAATTCTTCTCGTACAATGTGTAAATTATAATTTCATACGGGTAATTCGGCACGGGGCAATAAGTTCATACGACCATGGAACTATATTCATACGGCCCTGTTGTTTATATGATAAAAGCGTACGAATTTTAATTTCATACGGGCAATTCGGCCCAGGGCAATAAGTTCATACGGCCCTGGTCTTACGTTCTTACGGTCCTGACACTATCCATACAGCCCTGTTGTATTATTAAATGAAAATGTTACGAACTGGCTGTTTCTGTATTAGCCATGGTGTAGATTCGAGGTCAACAGTATTGGGCAGAGGACCTCACGGCCTCTATAGCAGGGCCAATACAAAAACAGCCAGTTAGTAACACTCTTAAAAATTTTAATAAAGAATTGTTCTTGTATAACACTCGTGGAAGTCTACATGAAGGCATGGTCTGACCTGATTTTGGTCCATGAATTAAACGATTTACTTAAAATACATGAAGGAAATCCTGTCCTTTTTAAAAAGGACAAACGTAGTTAACCAGATTGCCAAAACATGCTCCGATCAATCCGTTTCAGCACCTCAAATCTATCATCGAATGAAAATGTGAATGCTCATATTGGATCAATTGGGTCAAGGGTTGCATATGGCTCCAAAATTAGATCAATTTTAAATTTAGTGAAAATAATGTGACAGACATTCCAATCATTGAAATTAATAATAATTTTTATAAATCATGTAGGATTATGGAAAGCAGGGCAGTCAAAAGTTAGCTGATGAGTAAGATACGACCAAAAGTTCCACATGCAGGGTATATTTAGGTCGGAATAACAAAGAGCACTAGACTTTACAGCCAGGTTTTTATATGGTGTTGTTTTAAGCAAGGGAAATAAATAACCAAAGAGAAAATGGCAATAAACACGCAAAATATTTGACTTTTTAATATCTGTTATTAACGTAAGTAAGTTGTAGATCTATTTCTGGCGTTTATTCCATATTCTCTCTTTTAAATAGATTTAAATTGTGAAACATTATATTTATAATTGTTGTTCAAAGGTTTGAACTTTCAAAAGTGTATGAAAAATTTCTAATTTTAAGGGAGTAGACCTATGTAAAGGGACATAACTTTTGACAATCTTTGGTATGTTTATGTCAACCATTTTTAT
>JAULBM010320632.1:0-13561 GCA_032357055.1 Geukensia granosissima | reverse complement strand
CAAAGGCTTTTTTGAAATCAATAAAGCAAGTAAAAAGTTTTCCACCTTTGTAACTAGTATATTTGTCAATCAGTGTTATGTACTATAAGTAAACATAAAAACATAGACACATATCTACTTGCATATCTGGGGCCTGGGTGGCCATGTGGTCTAGGTAGTTGATTTAAACTTACCTGTACAGATCACTGTATCCTATCACCTATACGGCGTGAGTTCCTTGGTACATGATATGACCCCAATTTTTTGCGGTCGTATAAAAAGTGAAACACACAGTCGTCCAACAAGGAATCTTTTAAAACAAACGCCATTCAAATCAGATGTATAAAAAGTTTAATATTTGATGATCAGCCAAAATGCATCTTTTTGAAACTTCAGTGATTTTCCAATCCTTATTTGGGGCAGAATATGGGCCCCAGTCCCAATGCTTAAAGGTTAGAAAATTTCCCAATTTCGGTCATAATTTTCTTAATTATTCCAGCTGAAATCAAATCATTATATGCCTTTTTTGACAACCTGATTTGATGAAGCGGTTCTGTCTTTTGTCAAAAGATAGAAATATATTTCTCATAGATATGGAATATTTCAGAGTAGATTGAGGAAATAACAATCACAAAAATGTCTTCTGGAGATTCTGGAAATAGTTGTTTGATTACCATTTCAAATATGTATGCAACAGTTTTCCCAGTTCTAATGTGTACGCAACAATTTTCCCCAATCAAAGGGACCCAGACACCTCTGAATCACTGAACTTTGACCCAAATTATCTAGAAAACGGTTAGAGATATCAATAATCTGTTGTCATATTACTGAAAGCTCTTGCTGAGAGGAAATCCAATGAAAAAAATCCCATTAAAATCCCAGAAATTTTTTTTCCCAATACCCCACAAAATATTTTTGGGCCCTCTCAACCTATTTTATCTTAAAAACCATAAAAGATACAAAAAATATTTCTGTATTTTTTCACAAGGAATCAAATGAAAGAAAAATACATCCTAGTTATAAATCAAAATGGTAAGAGATAGAACATGGTGGGAGAAGTTCATTTGATGTTTTTTTTACAAAGAAAACAATGGAAAACCCCATCAAAATTGGATGTAAATTTACAAAACACTGTAAAAATATTATAAAGCAGCTTTGGCCCCTCATAAAAAATGGGGGAAGCTGGAAGCTCAAATCAATCCCCCACCATATCTCATTCTAGGGATCAATGTGTCAAAATATAAAAAGAATCCGTTCACCACATCAAAATATAAGCTGCAGAAACCTTTGTGTCCACAAACAGAAGATGCCGATGACATCGCCATAACATGATTGCAAATTTTTGTGGTTGTATAAAAAGCGTGAATGAACAGCCATTCTAGAAAGATATCTCAATAGATTATCAGTTCAATATCAAAAGATCATAAGTTCTGGAGACAAACTAAAAACCATAGAGTATGATTATAAAAAGACAACACCCGATTTTCTTACAAAAATTTATTAGATTTGATTTAATGCTGTATGATACAATATGTATGTAAGATGAGTTCATGATCTATGTACAACCATATAAACAATCGGTATATAAATATTTGTGGTAAAAAACACTACATCTGCATAAAATATAACACCTTACTCAAATCTCCGGGTTCAAAATGTACTGGCTCAATTATTTCATCTTAACCTTTTCTAACATAAATTTGTACCAACACAAAACTGACTTAATATATTTGGTCTGATTATTTTACCAAAGTGAATTCCTAAATTTTAAATCAGTTTAATCTCTCCAAACCCATGAAATTATTTTTAATAGTGTTCACTGCACTTGGGTTTTGAATGGATCTAACTGAACAAAAAAAATCTGACAAAAATTTCAAAAATGTTAAATTTTCAAAGACCTCTGTTAGTCAAGTGTAGGATACCAATGCGAGAGATCAAAAGTGCACAGTCCAGAGACAATACAAACTTGAAACAAACTAAAAAATAAACTGAAAACAAAAACAACATGGACTAGGACTCCACAAACTTCTTGAAAAAACAGAAGTAGGATCAGGTGTTCCAGAAGAGTAAGCATTCCCCCCTCTTGTGCTCCACATCCGTAGTGGAATCTTTAATGTCAATATCAGTGTCAAATTGGGAAGTTAAAAAAGTTAGGAATTTCACTGGTAAAAAAAAACCCACATAAATAATGATATTATTCCATTTGGTCAGCATTGGTTTCAGAATTTATAAATAGTTATTACTAATATGTACCTTATATCAGAATTTCTGATGCAACAGTATTTGTTACGTTGATTTTGATTGGATGACATCAAAATTATTATGGCTTTAAATCCACATTTGATGCCACCAAAGAAACCAAGCAAATGCTGACGTTTATTCCATATTTTTAAAATAGTAAGATAAAACATAATTTTATTCATTTGCATTAGAATAGAGTTAATGGTATTGTTCATGCCATTTACTAAAGTGTTGCCAGTAAACTCAATTTGCAACCATCAAATCGCCACTGATGCCAGCAAATCTTCAAATACAATACCATTAACTTCTAAGTGGCAGAGCCAATAGGGCTTATACCAATGAATTATAACTACAAAAATTAAGTGAAAAGCCATTTCACAAAAAACTACAACCTTCTTTATACAATGTAAAATAACAAATTTTCTACCTCCCACCCAGAAAAAACTGACAGACAATAACATGTGCAGTACTGTGCACTTTAGAGAACTGTATTTTCATCATTTTGAAATGATAAAAATGAATAAAAAGTACTAAATATTAACATTAATTATACCAAAGTGTCCAATATATAATGTATTGATTATCTGTAAAGGGAGGTAAATCCAACAGCTATTGCAAGTCCCCAAAATCAGTGTCAATAATGAGAATAGCCTTTAACTGCGTTAGATAATGAAATGACCAAAAAACTTAAATAATATCATAAAATCCAAATAACAAGTAAACACATCTAATCTTAGTTTGACTGCCATTTAAATACAAAAAGTCTATTGTATGAATTGACCCATTTCCAATTGTCTTAGTTATCTCCCCTGATTTACAACCATTACAATGTATGGGAATTTTCATTAATTATCCGAATTTTTACCTGTTTACCTAATTAAATCAAACCAATTAGTGACACGATGTGAAATTACCATAAGGCAGTTATTTTCTTAATCAGATGCACAGGTAAAGTTGTTTATTGGGCAAATAAACGAAAGAACTAGAGGTACTCCCATAGGATCTGATAGAGCTGATAGCCGTAGTTTTAAATCAAGGGAAGTAATTCAGAGCGAATTGAAAAGTGGTAAATTGTATAATGACTTAATATTTGTTCATATTTCACCAGTGTGTAACAATTTTGTGTTATAAGACATGTAAGAAGAATGAACTTATAATATCTCCCACTTGTAGTGATTTACATAACTAAACCTTACAGTCAAAAATAAGTATAACAACAAGTTACTGTGCTACTCACAAAAATAATATAAAATTCAAAATAAAAAAAACATGCCGCCATTCAAAGAAGTTTAACTTTGATGTAAAGCAAACCAATAAAGTGCATAAAAGTCATCACCAAAATATTCTAAAATTCTAGGTATGGGGGTATAAAAAACTATGTTTGTAAGAGGTCAAAAATCAATATCATAAAAAACATTTACACTATTAGAGCAGGATTTATCTGAGGTTTGAGAACTCTTAAATATTCAAAGTTAAATTTTACTGGTATAAAGCACTCTTCTGGATTTTTTTCATCCTGGACACAATACTGCCGGATAAAATTTCTTTAACAATGGATTTTCTATTATATAAGATATTTTACCAAACAATAAAAATAGAAGTGTCTACGCGTATTGTAATAAAGGAAAACTTATATTAAATCAAACCTCAGATTATATCTGCAATAACACAATCATGTACATAGCCATTTGTATTTACAATTCCCTGACGGTAAAACAATAATTTGGCCATTGGTTTGTAAGGAAGCAACTACGACTAACACACTACAAGTATGTATGGCAAGATTTGTAAAACATGTTCATATGTCCAGTTTGTAAGATTTGTATTACATATACATATGTCCAGTTTGTAAGATTTGTATTACATATACATATGTCCAGTTTGTAAGATTTGTGAAACATGTTCATATGTCCAGTTTGTAGGATTTGTATTACATATACATATGTCCGGTTTAATTGAAGAACACATGAAATGACAAACTTACATGCACACCTAAAAAAAATAACAGAGAAACTGTTGTCCTGTCATGTGCTTTTACTGAAAAAGTCCTTTTTATGCAAACTTAATCATATACATATATTCCTAATAATGTATATAGATACCGAATGTTGTTGATGTTTATAGTAACTGAGAATTGGATCATAACATGAAAACTTGACCTTTGTCTATGGAAATTAGGTCAAGGAGGTAAGACGTATATCAGTACTCATAATAATGTATAAGCATGCTCAATATTGTTGATCTACCATGAGAAACAGATCTAAGCGTCAAAACTTTATGAGTGCGATGGTCACTGAACCATGCAATTAGGTCAATGACAAATGTCATCTCAGTTAGTCAACAATTTCATAATATACAGTTAAAGACTGGTGGTGAAGGAAGTTTATTGTCCCTGAAACAGAAACTATTTCCCGACGCAAAGCAGAGGGAAATAGTTTCTGTAGAGGAGATAATAAACTTGCTATTTCCCGAACTAATGGTCTTTAACTGTTTTATCATACCTATAGTCAGGAGCCATAGACTATTTCCAACACATTTCCACTATTTATACATGTTGATATATATACTTGTACAAACCTAAGAGCAGCTTTTGGCATCTTCCTGATTTTCCAAAACAATGAAAACCAACTAAAATCACCAAATTCACTGACTTATAAAGTATTTGGCTGTCTTGAGGTTTTTCCGTCCAATAGCTTTCGTATTACGTTATATAACTTTGGTCCTATCAAGACGTAAGGTTATTTGCTGGGAACTTTAAACACACTTTTATGTGCATAGGGAAATAGTTTTTTGGCGCCACGGAAATAGTCAGAGGCTGGTTTTATGTTAAAAAAGCTGTTTTTATCCTTCTTTTAATATATATAAGAAAAAAATACCATAAGTATAATAACACAAACTATAAGCACACCAAAATTAGACCTTCTAGGTTTAACAGTTTTAGAGATATAAAACTTAAAAAAAAACTAACAGTGCTGCTGTAGGAAATCAATACCTGTGTCTGGCTTTTGTGTCTTCATTGTAAGCAAGAAAAAAAACTTACGGTCACCATTCAAAAAATGAATACTTTGCCATTTAAAAACAATAAAAATTAAATAAGCCTTGGTTGGCTATATTCTATGATAAAACAATATTTCAGTGAGTTAGTTTAGGCCATAAAATTTTCTCAGGTTTTCATTTATCTCTTTTAAAGATCTTTTAAACATTTTCGATAAGAGATTCTTTTTTAAGAAATTTTTTTTTTACATTTACTATAGTACACCAAACGAAATTTGCCACAACAAAAGTGAACCTGTATCAAAAGTTTTACAATGAAATATATGATGTTGTATGTCGTTGAAATTCTAATTTTTTGCCGCAGCTGAAGCTGTAGCTAAAAGTTCATTTTAACATTAAATGAAAAATTTTCCCTTAGGGTGTAATGTAAATTTTTTCGACTTTGTAAAATTGCTTCATTTTGATGGTGCAATTAACCAATAGTCGTGGGTAAAAAAAAATAATAGAATTTTTATTTTTTATGGTTTTATGACAGATGAAAGATGAAATTTTAAGAATAAAGTTTAAATATATTTTGGTTATAACACTGAAGCGGAATATTCTCCATGAAAACATGCCATTTTGAGACAATTTTTTTCACTGTCAAAAATTTAACATCGAGGGGTAATGGGAAATTTTTTTGTGCTGGGGAAACTAAAATTTTAACTGCAGGATGAATTGCGGCAAAAAATTAGAATTCCAACGATATATAACATGACAACACTTTGTAGCTCACTTTTCGATATATTTCGACTTAAGTCGTGGCAAATTTCGTTCCGTGTACATTAGTGACACAAATCTGAGGTAACTAATTTACTGTGATTACTCCATTCCACCCAGGATAATGCTGTACCAAGAAATGAATTAATACTTGATCTAATGATATTATGTACAACTGGCCTCATTAATTTGTATAATTCAGTGTGGGAGGTGCATTGTTTGAACAGGTGAGTAGAATTTTATAGATACTGTATGCAGGGATATTTGTACTGACCATGAGAACAGAAATATCCAATATAAAATCTGGACTGCTGATAGTGGAAGTCTGTTAAGTAGTGGAATAAAATCTCCCACATGTAGGAAACAATGCTATCCCTAACTCCACAAAGTGTTTAACAATAACATAATGTATTTCTGATACTTAAACATCTACAATGAAGTGTGACAGACAGACACAACATTCCAAGCTTTCTTTGAAAGTACACTGGTATTTTGTAGATAACACTTTTATAAAATGGTTGTGCCTTCCTGACAGAATTGCCCTACGGTGTATAATTAACGATCACACGTGTAGTAATGTCAGCAGTTACTTTGTCAGCAGTTAAACGACAAACATCTATTTGTTGGTCCTGTTACTAAGTTTTCTGACTTTATTAAAGTCATTATAATATCACAGTTAACAACTCAGTTCTAATTTTTCATTCTTTTGAGACATTTGATACAGTTTACCAAGTGTCTTTTTCACACGTAGTGAAGTGAGCCTTGCAGCGGGATTCTGACTCCAGCACTCGGTCATCACTTTGATCAAAGCTTTTAAATACTGTAAAGTAAAAATAATTATAGTTAATTAATGTAAACATCTAAAAAGCAAAATGTTGTATAAACTATTTTGTAAAGTAACCGCACAATTTATCAACTGAGGCCTGAAAATATATCCTGAATACTGCATCCTGGGACACATTTATACCTTCTGAAGTGAAAGGAAGGAATCAAATGTGTTTCCAACTGGATTCTGAAATCTTGTTAAGAGTGTTCCAGCTACCTTAAAAAAGAGGGGTGTGACACCCCTATGCCTTTTTGTTGCTCCCAGCTGTCCTATAAAGGCAACTTTTTGCCCTTTATGTCCTGGGATGAAAGATCAGCAGATCTGTCAGAAATAACACTACTTTAAAGTCAGTGCATGTTGTTACCTCTGGTTTTATTTATCTTGTTTCCCTACTATGTATCAACATTAAAAGTTAAATCTTATACAGTTGGTTTTTAAAGTATGTATTATGTTGTTTTGTCACACCGGTATCCCAGGATAGGGGGAGAATTGAGTATTCACAAACATGTTTGCCTCGGCCACAAACTTTATGTGCCTGTCCCAAGCCATGAACCTTTAATTCAGTGGATGTCATTGTTTTTTAGTATTATTTGTTTTACATTGTTAATTGGGTCAACAGTTACATTTGAATATCATCACATTTTAGTTTTGTGGTCTTTTACAGCTTGCTGTAGGGTGTGGACACATGTCCATTATTGAAGGTCTTACGGCAACCTGTAGAAGTTTGTGATTTGTCTCATAGACAATCATACCAAATCTCCTTTTTCTTTTAATTTGAAGTATTTGGTGGCTTTTTATGTAAAGTTTCACTGATTTAAGTCTTTCTTATAGCATAAGCCCTTCTAAGAGGTTACTATCTAGAAACCATTCAAGATTTGCTACAAATATTTGAAAGCCATATATAAGCAATATCATAAGTATAACAAGTTACTGTTTCAGAAAGCTATTAACATTTAGACTTACCTGGTCATTTAACCATCTGCTAGGAATTTCTGGTCTCATTTTTTCTATGCAGACAACCTTTCTCATCTCATCAAAACTAGGGTCTGTCTGTACACAGTCATAGTATGGGGCTTGTTGGTCTTCAACTATACCCTCTGTACAAATATATGTTTATAAAATTAAATTGTGTGATTCTCATGTCCTAAAATAAGTTCTTTTAAAGATTTGACTAACATAATGTACAAGAACTTTTTTCATTTTTAAGCAAATCTACAATAAAAACATTGGTTCAGTGTATAAACAACAGATTTCTTGACTTCCTAATGATTATCTTCTAACTTAGATAATATATTGTACTACTTTAAAACTGTTTTTATTTTTGTATTTACAGAAAATATTTTCAAAATTCTGTGTTCTAAAAAGGTTTTTATTAACACAAGAAGACCCTGTTAATTTCCAATATTTTTCTTGGTAAAACACTTGTTTATGCCAACTTGTCTATGTCAATCCCATTTTCAACTTTCTGTCAAAGATGTTACTTTCAAATTCAAATTCCTCACATAATATCTACTATTATTGCCACAACTACCAAAAACTACAGTTGTAGATAAATCTTACCATTTGTGGCACATCTTCGACAGATCTCCCATATGACTAATCCAAAAGCATAAATATCAGCTTTTCTATAGGCATCAAAATGATGTGTTAATAAAGATTCATCTAGAACTTCTGGTGCCATATATCTTTTGGTTCCCTGTCGTGTATTGGGTGGCACATCAACCTCGTTATTTTCACTGTAAAATAAAGAGATCTATATAAGAACTTGTCTGAAACGTCAGGTGCTGTATATCACTTAGTTCACTGTCTAACAGCTAAACCTAGGTCAGCTTTAGCTGGTTTCCTGTTCAACCTACCTAATATATCTAACACCTAACCCTAGGTCAGCCATTGCTGGTTTCCTGTTGAACCTACCTAATATATCTTACAGCTAACCCCAGGTCCGCCATAGCTGGTTTCCTGTTCAACCTACCTAATATATCTAACAGCTAACCCCAGATCAGCAATACAACAGCTACCGTCCCTCTTTACCAGAATATTTTTACTTTTTATGTCTCTATGAGCCATAGCTGGTTTTCCTATAATAAAAATAATAAAATGGTATTAAGAAAGTTTTCAATAATGAGAACATGACAGAAGTGTATTGGGTAAGGGCCTTATTTGTCCCCAAATTTTCAGTTATTATTAGATTGCCTCACATCTTTTATTTCCTTTACATTTTAAAGTTTTAACATTGGAGCAACACTAATTTTTTTTACATTTCAGACATGTAAATTGGAGCAAATTAATCTAAGTTAAAAACTGATAATTTTAATGCAGTTTTTGGGTTGTGGATATTATGAGTGCATAGAGCTGCCACATTTTTCTCTTGTGTTATTTATATTTCTTGTTAAGGAACACATCATAGGAAAAAACAAGAGCAGAGACAGCTCTGAACCTGCATCGCTCGCTGTTTCAATAAAAATCTAGGTGTACAGGACTTTCAGCACGGAAGTATTGCAATGATTTTGGTGAAAAAGTTTTGTAACTACAGTTCCAACAACATACCAAAATTTGAAAGAAATCGAATAACGCATTTTGGAGTTAAAGTACAATTTATCAGAAAAATGTCCATTTTGTGCAAACGAAGTCCCATAACTCTGTAACAACGAATATGAAACAAAAAAAAACAAAAGGGAACCAGGCATCATCATTCCCAACAATATACTAAAATTTGAGAAAAATCGGATAACATGTTTTTGACTTAGTGTACAACATATCAGAAAAAGTCCATTTGGCTCAAACAAAGTCCCATAACTCTGCAACAAACAAAGGACGAGGGTCGTTAGGGCCCATTTTTGGCCTCAGAATTTGGCTAAAAAATGAAAATTGGATAATATCTAATATATTATGTTTTTTGTATTCAATAATGTCTATTAAAAGAAAATCCAACATAGTTTTTAGTTTAATTAGTTCTACAATGGTTACATGACCCATAGAAAATGCTTTAAATGTGAAAATACTATGAAATTCATTAATTTGATCCAATATTTGATACTTTTTTGGCGATTTTAATATAAATCGCACAAAAACATCACAACTAAACTTTGCACAATTAAAGATCTATCAAGTAAAATTTTTGGTTGAAATATCTTCGTGATGTTTTTGTGCGATCACATCTAATTTAAACAAAAAACCTCCAAAAATTGAGTTTTTTTAACCGAAAATGTTAAATTCTTGTCAAATAGTCAAATATACCCTTTAATTTTGTCGAAATGACAAAAAGTATAGAAGAAAAAGAAATGAATTATTAAAAGAAGATTAATAAACAGCATTTTCACAACAACTTATTATTGTATCACATAATCTAAAATTTGGGCCAATTATGGGGCTTAATGTACCTACTCCTTTGAAATTTAAAAAAAAACAAAAGGGAACCAGCCATCATCATTCCCAACAATATAACAAAATTTGAGAAAAATTGGATAACATGTTTTTGAGTTAGTGTTCAACATTTATAACAGATAGACAGATGGATGGACAGTCAAGCGGCTACTAGACCTGCTTCTGACTTTGGCAACACAGGTAATTAGGTTGGTAGAGGCTTGCACTCAATATTATTCCAACCCAAATATAGCTTGAAATTTGAATTTTTGGCTGTACTTCACTGGTATCTGACCAGATCTCACCAAGGACTATTTCTCCCCATCCTTGTTTTTATGGGGATTTTAAAAACAGATAACTCTTAACATAATGTCTTAGTTTGAAGATTGGAATAACATCTTTTTATTTTCAGTTTTCTTTCTCAATTTCAATCACTCGGTTGTGTACACAAATGTATGGTGCAGAGATTTGGTACTTGGGATGATCTGATAAAAGTAGTCTTAAAGTTCCTTTTATCTAACATGTTTTCTATGATCCTGCAAACATTATTAATTTCAAGTCTTGGGATGTTTTCTGACTTATTTTTACTTTATTCCCTACTTATTTGGGAGACTTATAATTTTGGGGCTAAATACATCCCTTACCACACTAAATACTTTTTCTTTGTCAATTATATACTGTTTTTATTTCATCAGCTACATCTATAAGTGTATAAATCAACCTTTTGTACCAAAGATTTCTGTCTGTAAATGAATCAAACCATAAGCTGTCATGTGGTCTATAAGCTGTCATGTGGTCTATTTTAAGTGTGTTGTCTACATTAAACATGTTTATAAACCCTCCTTGTGTGGCAAACATTTCTGTGTGTAAGTGTGGAAAACATTTCTGTGTGTTAGTGTGGCAAACTGTAAGCTGTCATGTGGTATATTTTAAGTGTGTTGTCTACAGCCATCTTGTGTAGCAAACCTTTATGTGTGTTAGTGTGTCAAACTGTAAGCTGTCACATGGACTATTTTAAGAGTGTTGTTTATACCCATCTTGTGTGGTGAACATTTATGTGTGCAAGTGTGTCAAACTGTAAGCTGTCATGTGGTCTATTTTAAGTGTGTTGTCTACAGCTACCTTGTGCGGCAAACATTTCTATGTGTAAGTGTGTTAAGCCATAAGCTGTCAGGTGGTCTATTTTAAGTGTGTTGTCTACAGCCACCTTGTGCGGCAAACATTTCTATGTGTAAATTTGTCAAGCCATAAGCTGTCATGTGGTCTATTTTCAATGTCGGTGACACCCAGTATGTTTTATGTAGACACCAATCTTTTATTGTAAAGAATTCAGTTTATATCAGTCTAAAATAAATCATGTGACATCTACATCCAGTATGTGTTAACCTACCCAAAGATGTGTATATGTGTCTGACCATTTTTATTTTTTGTCTACATCATTTATGTTGTTGTCTACATCCAGTCTTTTGTTCCATAAATTTCAGTGTGTAACTGCTCAAATTTATTTCCTATCATGTGAACCATTTTTATGTTGTCTACATTTAAATGTATGTCAACCAATCTTAATTTTGTCAAATAATTCTGTGTTATAATGTGTCATTTATAGACGGGTGACAAGGAAACAAAAATTTCATTTTTAATCAACCTATCTGACACAGTGCTAATTTATATATCAATCGAAAGTACACATTATGTGCTTCATGATGAGGTTTGTCGTCACAAAAAATTATGGTGCAGATTTTGTAAACTTGGGGTCAAAGGTAAAAAAAACAGATCTTAGTTTTTTGTCCTTAACGAATGTTATCGCGTACATTTTATCAACCAGCAATAATAATGCTAAAAATAGAGTAGCAAGATAAAATATAATCCTTTTACTGTCAATTCAACAATAGAAATATTACATAATGCTACAATCAAACCCGTATGCCCCCGCTTTTACGTTAAGACCGGGAAATTGTTGTTTTTGTATTTCTGGGCATGAAAAACACGTGCAAATATTTTTTTTCTATAAATAGGATATATATAATTGTTTGTTATAGTATTTGGAAGTTTTTATCAAATTTTGGTTCAAATTAACATAAAGGTTACCATAAAATTCTGCATAGAGGAGACCTACCCTTTACCAGATTCAAAGTGAAAATGACTGCATTGGCAGGTAAAGTTAATGTTACAGTTTAAACGACATAAATGTATTAAAACGGGGTTTCCTGTTAGTTTACAAGCCTACCAACCACGTCAAGGTCGGAAACCGTCTGGTAGGTTTTTTTTGTTTTTTTTTTACCGTAAATTGTTTTGTGTATTGTGTAATTTTTTTTCATTCGGTATGAATTTACGTCTAACAATTGAAACAGCATTGTTAGATTTCATTTACGAAAAACAAGAATGGCTCATTACGTCAGTAGTACATCACAAGACCAACATATTTCCAACACATTTCAAACAGATGAATAAAGAACACTGTAAACGTCACATTCAATATTACATTCAATATCCAACAAAATGATATAGTAAATTCAAAAGCATTTCATTCATGAATTCAATATACATCAAGTATAACTGTATACATTTCGTATCCGGTAATCTACCGACTAATCTAAAGACTCAATCACCTTCATCATCAACGATCTCCTGGGATGTCAAGCCATTTTTGCACAGATCACTCGCTTGACATGGACAAAGTTCGGTACAAGAGAGGCTCTGTTCAAAGCAAATACAACCTCTACTGCAAACTGACTTTCCTTTGCAAGTACAGATTAGGTCTTGCAAGAAATCAGAAGACATCATGCCCAAGAAAAGAACTGGCTCAGGATCACTTATACCTTTCTGCCAACCGTAATCAAAAGGAGATATAAACGGAGGCTTAGGTTGATGAGATGTCATCCAAATTTTTGTTTGAATGCAGCACCTCAATACATGTTGCCTAAACGATGCCTCACATGGTGGTAATCGGGCAAGAGCAGAATCTTTGGTAGTGGCAAGTTTTACTCTTAACTTATTCAAATCACCATGACAAGACGCAAACTTGCCTTTTGTATCATACAAAGTTGCAATCAGTTTTCGGGAAGCATTTATAGAACAATCAATGTCGGATTCAGCTAAACAGGTTAAACAATGCAGCTCATGTGGTGACTCTTTCACAACTTTGAAAACAGATTTCTTACCAATACCATAAAAGGCAGAAGTTGAGTCGCAACCAGTAATGGCATGAACAGCAGGTAAAATCTCACATATAACATTTGACAAGGAACTACAAATTTCATGTACAGGAATGTACCGCCTACCATCTTTACCACTAGATACAGACCCCATAAAAAGCCAAAGTTGTTCTGTGGACTTCAAACAATGAAAGTAATGTATGCAAAGAACCATAACATCTGTGTCTGAAGACTTGATGACAAT
>JAULBM010320621.1:0-13562 GCA_032357055.1 Geukensia granosissima | reverse complement strand
GAATATTTTTATGGTTCTTTTAGAAACTCTGGTGCTTTGCAAGCAGAGCATGATACGACTGCAGCATGTTGACATGTGAAAGGTGAACAATGAACTTTTGCCTAAGTGTGGACACAGTATTTTGTTGGACACAATAATGTGATGGACTCAGAATAATGCTGGACACAGTAAAGTGCTAGGCACAGTAAAATTTTGGACACAGTAAAATGACTGGATAAGTGATTTTTATGACGCGTATTATCCTCAAAACTAGTGTCACTTTTGTTAAACTTTTAATAAGGAATCATTTGAAAACTCATCAAAATCGGATGAAAAATAACAATTTCTCATCTCCTGCAAAATTGTATTTTTTAAACCATTTGATCCTTTTTATACAAAGAACATCAATTTTACAAATAAAGCTTGGAGTAACTTTTACTGCAATTTTCATGAGGATCATTTGGAGAAAAGCCCATCAATATCGGATGAAAAATAAAAAAATTGTCCATATTATATGAAACTGAGCCCCAAACTAGCTCAAAAACACTAAAAGATAGAAAAAATCTGTTGACATACTACTGAAAGCTCTCGTTGAGAGGAATCAAAGGCAAAATACCTTATCAAAATCAGGTGAAAAATAAAAATTTCTCATTTTGCAAATAAACCCTTTGACCCCTTTTACTGAATACAAAAATGGTAAATTTTACGAAAAAATGCTTGGAGTAACTTTTACTGCAATTTTCATGAGGAATCATTTGGAGAAAACCACATCAATATCGAACGAAAAATAAAAAATCGTATTATAAGAAATTGAGTCCCCCCCTCAACTTTGACCCATTTAAGCTCAAAAAGGTAAAAGATAGAGAAAATCCGTTGACATACTACTGAAAGTTCTCATTGAGAGAAATCAAATGCTAAAAACCCCATTAAAATCTGATATAAAAAAGTTTCAAAAATTAGGGTGTTGCCATTTCTGGACCACCGATATCTAAATAACAGTAAGAAATAGGTAGTGACGCTTGTGGCCTATTATGTTGACCTTTTCAAGGGGAATAAAAAAGAAAAATAACCCATCAAATTGGACATGAAATAGAGAACTTGGATTCAAATAAGAAAAAAACCCCTAATGGCCCCTCCCTAAAAAAACAGGTGGGGGTTGATCCCCCCAAACCAATATCAACCTTTATTTAGAACCAATTATCAATGTTCCAAAATATTAAAAAGATTGGTTAACTAGAACAAAAGTTATTGTGCGGAAACCAACAAGTCAACAGAGGCCTACAGCATCATACCATAATACTGCCGCTAATTTTTGCGGTCGTATAGTAATATTAGTTATGATTTTTTATTCATCTTGTTATTTCAAATAAAATGGTGATGATTTCTGATGTGTCTAAACTACTTATGGACTTTTCAATCTGCTTTGAAAGACTTTTTTGTTTGTCTGGTTTTACCTTTTATTATACTATAGCTGAAATCATTCAAAAAAGTAAGTAACACTTTTATACGGCTGACATGTTAGGTGAGAGGTGAGGGGTATCAATGAAAAGGTAACAAAATTCACTGTTCATTGCAAAATTGAATCATTAGGTCATAAATCTCTAAAACACATGCATATCACATGGGCCAACAATTAGGCTATCACTATACAATAGAAATATTCTAAGGTTTGGGAGCAAAGATTATTCATGCCAGAATAACAATTAGAATACTTAACTTTCTTGATGAACAATCTGCATGTTATATTAATTATGAGCATACCACACATATCTTAAATATCATTTCCCATTAAAATGAACACACACACACATACACACACGCACTCACAAGTACAATTTAAATAACAGCTCATACAGTTTCAAATTCACACATACTTAAAACAATACAAAAACAATTGAGAAGATATTTTTAATCACATATAAATACCGAAATACACATACAAACATCACTGAACAGTTCTAGTACATGGACAGTTAGACACACATACACTATTACAAGGAAACAGAGATTGACACCAGCAACCATCACTTTATCTCTCCCTATGATAAAACACTTATATTCTATCAGAAATTCTTTAAGCCATCTAAGAATATTTATAATTACCACAAAAAAACTTCAGCTTTAAATATACTAAGTTACCTGTTCCAGTCAGCCCACTAGTTGTACTGATGTCAATTAGAAATTAAGAAATAACCATTTACCTTATCAACATTTTTTTAACCTATATGAATCACAAAATACCTTAACTAAGAGAAATCCTGATAACATCTTTAAGTTGTATATTACATCTATAAAAAGAGCAAGTACTGCTAGCCAAATTATCTGAACAAAAGGTGACTGTGTATGCCAATATATGTAAGCTTTAATTACACATCCATTTACACTCAAAGCATTAACCACTGTCACGAAAAGATCCAAGCAACAGGACTACCATAAGCAATAAAAGCAATTCATTACCAAAAAAAACAAATTTTTATTACCATCAGAAAGCCTTCCAAATAACCTTCAATTTTCAGCATCATTCACAAACTACTCCAGGAGTTGATGCATGCTATGAGCGTGAGGATGCAGAAGTGAAAGCAGACTTGGGATTTCAATTCAAATGTCTTTTCTTGCTTGGTATATTGCTGCCTCATATATAATTTTACTTGTGTAAATAAATAATTTGACTTCATTTGAATGGAAAGACTAAAGAAATCCCATGCCTGCAAATAGGTGACAAAAACAATATCTGAACAAGGCTGCAACAAAGTCACAAGCAAACTTTTACCATTCTGTCGCACATTTTTGGTCATCAAACCACTTGCAGATGTTAATGAAACATTAGATCCCATCACATCTGGTATTTTTTCGAGAGAAGTGTTTGATCCCAAATGTTTTTCTGGACTGGTTGAAAGAGAATAACCTCTGTCTGTGTCTTTCTTGCTTGGTGAGAAATCCTTGGCTGTACGTGATGATCTTCTTGATGTCAGCAAAACTTCATCTTTACTGCGTAAGCTTGTTTTTGAACCTGATACATCTTCAGTTTTGTCTTTTAACGATGTTTGTGAAGATGAAATGTCTTGAGGCTGATTCTCAGTCACTGACTTTCTCGGGGATGGCGTAGGTCTGTCTGATCGCTCAGTTTCACTTCTGGCTGTCACACATTCCTCGTCTATTTCAACACCATCATCTTTTACCTTATCTGCTTCTTTTTCTTCCCAATAAAACAATTTGAAAATTCATCAACCGGACCAAAATTCAAAATCGAAATATAAATAAATAAAACCAAGAAAAATTAAATTTGGTTGATAATAAACAGAAAATTAAAGTTGAAAGTAAAATTATTTATGCCCAAATCTATTTATATCAAATTCACTGTTTAATCATAAAAATACAGTAACATATAAATAAATTAGAAATAACAGATTGCAGCAGACGAAAGAACTTACTGTTTATATATTAGAAAAGCTTAAACGCTTCACAGTAAATGCCATTTACTTAGAGCCCACAAAAGCATGCAGAAATTTGAATGTACATGTATTAATATACCTGCATCCTGTTAATTAAAGTTCATAACTTATACACAAAAATTAAAGTTTGAACCTTATTAAACTTATAATAATAAAATTTTAAATGATTTTTGAGACATTTACATCTAAATGCAATAGACTGGCAGAAAGAACATTAATTCTAATTGTTAGTGATCGTTTAAAACTCTGTACATGAAAGAAATTATGGCTGCTCAATTCATAATATGAAAATCATGTGCATCAAAATAAACAATGTTACTCTTCTTCCATTTATGTGTTCTACTATGATAATGGTGCACCTCCTTTAACAAATATTACCCAGCTCGTTATACAGAATATATGACTCCCTGAAGTCTATATTGTGAAGCTTTACATCAACATCTAATAAACATATAATATATTTACAATAAACTGGTTAACTGAGAAATGAACTAAGGCCTTAACTGACATCAATAAATTGATATAATATGTCATGATATTTCATTCAACTACTACTTTACATTTGCAAATTACAGAAAGGTTCATTTTTGAAATCTTTTTTGTGAACCTGAATGTCTCATAAAAGTTATAGGCTCTTTCAAATTTAAATGAGCAGGTAATTGTCAATTTATACCCGTAAATCAATCTAATTAACTTGCAAAAAACAATGTGTATTAATGATGTCAGTCTATTTCTATCTGTGGGATATGTTAAACATGAACCTAACACAGTGAAACATTAAACAGAAACACATTGTTATTCACAATGTGAAGTTAATCTGGAAAACTGTGCCAATATCCTTTAATGCCTTTTTCAATAGGCTTGGGTCATAGAAATCACATTTGATGGGAATCATTACCAAATGCCACTTACAATATCATCCTAAATCATTTCAGTTTTCCCTTATTATTTATAAAATTTTGTATTTTCTGCAGATAACAGGTATTTTAAGTAAGCAGCAAATGAACTAAAACTATTCTGATTGTTTGGGTAGATCGACTGAAAAAGGAGATCATTATATTCTCACTTCTGTTGTTAATTTTGTAAGAATGAGAAGATATCAAACTTGTTGCCATTTAGTGGTAACTAATGACTTTAGTAAGATGAGGGTAATTCTCCTATTTAGCACCTGTTATAATACTAATCAAAAAAGGACATTTTACTCACTTTGGCCTTGGCTAATGTTGTAGTGAGGTCTACAAAATGAAAATATTATCCCTTTGTGCCAAGTTAATTATGAAAGAAATAAGAGTATTTTAAATGATAATTGTTATGCCTTTAATCATGACATGAAGCCATTAGCTAGCAAAAAGAAATAAATCACAGTCAAAAAGCTCTAGCAAGCATCAATTTGAACCAAAAAATTGGGATCAAATGCTAAGGTTTTGAAAAAGTTTGAAATAAAATTTGTCCATCTAATTTCCTGCCAATCTACACCTATTTCAATGAACCTGTTGTTCATAGCTTTTTTAAAAATTGATTAAAATACAATTTTCAATTTTAAAGTGTTATCTGCAATATAATGTTAATTTTAATGTGTTAACTGCAAAATAATGTTTCAAATCATTGACAAACAAACTACAAAATAACATAGTTATAAATTTGAATTTTTTACTCAATACCTTATCACATTTGGAAATACATGTAATGTACCTCAATTTATATAGTTCCACAAATTACCACCATGTTCAGAGAAGAACAATGATAAAATCTGTATTTAAGTTCATAATATATTCTAAACTGTTTTATGCTATGCTTTTGAAATCTCAATATATGTTACTGCAGAAATTACATTTTCAAACTTTAAATGATTTTATTATAAGAAGTAGAGAAGAGCAATGGAGAATTTTAATACTGAAAAGCAGAACCATCCCACACGACAGTGTTCTTTCACCAATTTATATGTCTGATGAACACAATTTATGATATTGACAGCAGCAAAACCATGCAACACTTCTAAGATAAAATCTTACAACCATTACCAGTATCTACATTAACATGAAAAGTACTTTTCTCTTGATCTGTAGTAAAACAAAAAAATATATGACAACAACTTTACACGTTGTTCCTAGAGAAGGATAAATGTACCAGGTACATTTTTTTTAAATTGTATACAACAGCATGAAAAGCATTTTTCTCTTGATCTGAAGTAAAAGGAAAAATCAATAACATCTTTACATGTTGTTTCTGGAGAAGGATATATGTACAAATTTTTAAAATTGTCTATGCAGAATGAAAAGCATTTTTTCTATTGATCTTTAGTAAAACAAAAAATCAACTTAAATGTCTTTACATGTTGTACCAAGAGGAGGATATATGTAGGAATATTTATATTTATAAATTCAATACTTAAATAAAAAATGTATGACACATCTATTTCTAAAATCACATCTAGAAATGATTGTAGACTGTGTAAAGAAATGAAGAACTTTTTAAGGAAAAAGATAGATTTTTAGGCAAAAAATAATTGTTAGTTTCTCCAAACCCAAATGGGTCACTTATATGCTGCTGAGATATGCTGTCAGATATAAAAAAAGTTTTAAAAATCATCCATGTTTTGTTGTGTTATAATGGTGCTGTTTTTTTTCTCAGAATATATTGGTTAATTAAGAGATCTACATTATGACAAACTGGGCAAGTTTTTTAGCCATTCAGGTATTGTTTATATGTATACAATATGTAGAAATAAGGCAGCACCACATGTGAGATTTGACATTCACCAATATGTTGAATTATTTAAAATTAATGCACATTTGCATTTTGATAGAATGTGATTTGCATTTTTAATTCTGCAATTAATTTTCATGTATGGGGAAACAAACAATCATTTTTTGATCAATCTATGAATGTTAAAAAACCAACCTTATCTTTGCTTACTTTCGTTGTTTTTACAAATCCAAATATTGCTGTTGTATCGTCATATCTAAAGCTTTATGTATATGCTATATTTTATTTAAAATAATCCCCATGAGCCTGGTATAAATCACCCAATAAAACTAATTTATCAAATTTATTTGTAGCAAAAAGAGAGGAGGAAATTTTACCAAATAATGACGGCAATGGTTCTGGCATCTTGACAGATGTTCCAACAGTGTCAAATTAATATAGTACATGTACAATTATTCTTTAAACCGTACTTTTCAGGAAATTGAATTTACAATATAATAGGTGGCTTTCTTGGATTGTTCGGCACGGTCTGTTATCACAATTTACCATAGTAGGTGAAATATCATATTTACTGTCTAAGGAACGAGTATTAGAGTATTAACTTATTCTTATGTGCCAAAATCTTTTTTTGGACATGCATAACATATCAACAAGATCTGAAAAATTCTTACTATCGAGAGGTCTTCAAATAGAAGTGTAGAATCTTAGTGATGAGCAATCAATTACCTTGAATATTTCTCAAGTCATTTCAATTATTTCGATAAGTTGTTATTCCATATTTACTCTAACTTCTATTTTAAAAACAGGTAATAGAGGCCATCTTGGAATATTGATAAATCTTTTTACAAGGATAGTTCCAACCGGCTAAGTGGTTTCAGTGGAGCTGATTTTTAAGGACTTTTGCAGATTTTCTCAGATTTGTAGCATGTCACATTAGTCTGGTTCTAATAAATCAACCACTTTGAAAGGAGTTTATTTTCAAATAATTTGTTTGCTTCTAATGTATGTATTTTGTAATTGTTGAAAACAGCTAAATTGGCAAGTTGGAAAGTCAGAAATTACTTTTAAAAAGGACTACTTGACTACACTTAAAGTTGCTCAGTTGTTTATCAAAATGTGAATTATAACTATAAATCATTGTATCACAAAATACCAATTTGAATTAAGGCTAAAGTGATCCCTAATAGCTATCATCATCTTTTTGGTCAATGAGCAAAAACTAACACAATAAGCAATGTAGCTAACATACATTATTACTTTGCAAGACTAACAGTATGTCAATAAAATAAGGTATGGAATGGATTAAGCAAAGAATCTTCTGTTATTTTAAGGTCACTTTCAAGCAGCAAAGCTATCAACCTAATCTTTCTCTTTAAAATTTGTTAATAAGTAGGAAATTAAGTATCACACCAAAATATGCTGAAAATACCAATCTTACTTTTAGAAGATGTAGTCGACCTTACTGACAACTGAGAGCCTGAAACTTCACCTAAAGAAAATATATTAATTTCTTCTAGCAAATGTATAAATATAACATAATACAATTTAATCAACATGTACTAGTGTAGGATGCAAAGGCCACATCAGATTACTTTCTTACTTTTTCTGACAACTAATAAGGTTTCAGAAGCTAACATTTGTTTAGTTTGGCCTAACATACCAATTAATGACAATGAATAATATCAAAATTAAAAGAGATAAAATCATGTCTTTTTCATTTTTATTTACCATAATTTGATCCTAATTTTTGTTAAATTTTTGTAATAGTATGAAACAGTCTTACCTCTTTTCTCTACTTCCATCTTTTTCTTTTTTTCCTTTCTTTCCATATACTTTCTTTGTAGTTTCTTACTTTCTTCTGTGGTAGATATGACCATTTTACAGAACTGTAAGATAAGTTATATTCTACAAATGAACTAATTATTATCAATTATCTAACTGTTATGTGTTTTAAAAAAAAAGGGATTACCAACCTGTGTGCAAAGATTATCAATGTCATGTGTTGATTGACCATTTCAGCTGGGTTTTCATACAACATTTTACATTAACTATCTTGGTTATCAATGGCTAACAATAATGTACCAATGACAGAGTCTTTATAGTTACTTAAAAATATCAATACAAACACCTGAGGGTAAGATTTTCTGTCTTGTATTTCAGTGTCGTTAAATTCCTCCTAAATTTTATATGGTAAAAACACATAACACTCCTTCATCCCCATTGTAACCATTTATGAAATGTCATAGACAATGAGCACATGAAAAAGTTGGATATCATAGTCCCAGATGTTCTCTCCAACATGTGTAAGCAACTCTTTTTCTGGAGTGGATTACAGAACATAAAAAGACTTTGTTTATCTTAAATGAGAGGAAGATAGTCCCATATCTTTTTGACACATGAAACCAAGAACTTTTATCTTCATTATTCTGTTAAAACTGACAAATACAAGCACAGGTTCACATCAGTTTCCTTTATGCTATGGATTCCAGTTCATTGTTGAAGTTCCTAATGCGACTTGTAGAAGCTTAATTTGAACTGTTATTTGGTGGATGACTGTCTCATGTACACTCATACCACATCTCATATCTTTATATGAATGTAATAAAAACTTGTATACCGTCACTGGACTGTGAAAATTAGGTCAAGTGATCATGTCTATGGCAGACATACTCATACTCCTAACACTAAAAAAACACAATACATATTGTTGGCCTATCAATGTAGTTATAAAGAAACTGACTTATCCATCAAAACTTGATAACGGTTGCTTGAATGTGAAAATCAGGATGATGACACTTGATATTATGCAGACCAACAAATGAAATAACAGACTGATATGTACATGGATTTGAAAGTGAAAACTTGTTGCAAATTTTCAAAATTCAAAATTCTTATAAAGTCATTAACAAGGAAAATAAGGTCATTGTTAACTATTATATGACTGGCTGGCAAATTTAAGTCATGAACTACTTGCAATACAAATTTATTTAACCAATAAACAGTTTAAGAGATATAGCAATTACTAGAAGTTTATATTGCTGCTGCCAGGGAGTAATACCTATGACTCACTCTGCCACAAGGCGATACAATAAAGAAAATATCATGTGTAATATGTGAAAACAGCTTTTTAAAATTTTATAAAAAAAAATTATGCTGAAGATTTTGGTGTTTAACACAAGATATATGAACAGTTTCATTTGATTGTGAAAACATGCAAATGAGTGATTCTCTGTGACACAATATCAGGTTACCTCTGAATACCAAAGAACGTGTTCCTATAATGTATCCATGACATGACCATTATAAATAAGAAAAAAAAATTTTATATAAAAATGGCACAGAACATTGAATGAAGTCTGTGAAAAAAATGTAGCAAAAACATACTAATGAGTTACATCCCATATTTAATAGGGACTGTGAATGTAAGTTATTTGTTTGTTATTATTGTACATGTATTTATTGAATGTTTAAAATTAAAATCACATCACTTGTACATGTTGTATTTCGAATAAAATGAATAATCTAAATAATAAAAATTGAATGTTAACCTCCTGGTAATCCAGTCTGCCATCTTTATTTTCATCAACCTCATCAATCATCTTTTTGACTTCACTTCTACTTTTCTTTTCCCCTTTCTGAAAAACAGAAATATAAAACAATTAAATAAAAATTGCTTATTCAATAAATAATGTATATACAGTCCTCTAAATAGGCAGTAGACCAATAGAAATTGTCTATATTAAATCACATAGTTCTACAAAAATTTTAATTAAGATAGACCAAATGTCTACACAAAATTAAACACCTGTCGGTCTATGTTAACTTAGTTTGAAGTAGACTGCAAGTCTTCAAATTTCATTTCTAAAATTAAACAGATATCATTAGCTAACATAGTCATTGCTCCTCATTGGATGGTTTTCCAATTGATCAATTGTCTTACAAAAACTGGTTACAGATTTTGACCAATCGGTGATCATAAGATTAAATGTAAACACACTAACAGTTATTAAAATCCAGCATGGCTGACTTGGTGTATGCTAAGTCCAGTAGGTTACGATAACTCATATCTTTATAGACAAAATTTCTATCTTACCCAAAATTTACTTTCTTACACTGTCTCATTAAATAATAGTCTTTTCCAGTATAACAGCAGAACTTACAGATGTCAAAATTTTATGTAATTCATCTAAAGATATGTAACCATCTCCATTGATATCAATCTTTCTAAAGGCTTTCATTAAATCATCTGATGTAGTAACTGGCTCTTTCCTGCAGATATCCACAAAGTCATCAAATGACAACTCACCTGAAATAGATACAATGTATAATATACATGTGTGTAAATCTGATTCTGAAATGCACAATAAAATTAATAATTCAGATTATTATATAAAATCTCCTACGATTGAAGAAATGGAACTGCAAAGACCTATATTCAATACCGTTAGAAAGCAACCATTTATTATCTCATTTCTAATATGTTGGTAAAATTTGTTGTCTTTAATGACTTATAACTTATTTTGTACACAAATGGGTTGTGTTTAACTCATATCGCACATGATAAGGTTTGTCAGTTACCTGCTAAAGGTCGTGGTTCTTTTGGGTACTCTGGCTTCCTTCACCAGTAATCTGACTGCCACAATATGACTGAAATACTGTTGAAAGTGGCATTAAACCCCAATCAAACAAACAAACAAACTTATTTTGTATGTCCATGATGTGCTCTTATGTTTTTAAGTCTTTGGCACATTCTACTTTCAAGATAATCACTCTGAAGTCTTGTTATTAGGTTAAAATGACATTTATAGAATAACTTACCATGTGAGGTTCACCTCTGTATTTATTTATTTTAAGTTCAAATTCAGACATTTGTTATATCATTTTTAATAGCTATAAGGTTGTTACTAATGTTAACTAGGAAAAGGGCATCTGGCTAAAGGGTTACAAATAACTCTTATAATCAATTTAAGACTTTAATACATTTTTTACATTACACATACTTGTATCTTCAGTCCAATATTTTTTCAATGTTTTTGTGGATGGGTTTCTACCAGTCTGCTGCAACACTACAAAGAAAAATTTCAGTGTTTATGCAAAGTCCATAAAAGTATACTTAGACTGGTTGTCATAAACTTCAATTAAAGAATATCTACTGTATAACTCTATGTGGACTAAGGATCTAAACTTTTTCTTGTAGACTTATATTGAGAAATGCATACATTTGAAAGAAAAAAGTCTTATATGGTAATAGATTCTGTTTTATTCAATTCCCCCTGCTTTTTATGGAAAAGCAATTTTCTACAAAAAAATATGGAATATATTTCAGAAAGACACAATCTACATCTTTTCTGGGTTGTGGATTGCATAATTTCTGGTTAAGCTGTTGATTTGGTTCACTAGATTTCCGAAGTCCACGAAAAAGTTCTTAAAAATAGTGCCTTGCATTTCTCTCCCTTAAAGATTGTTGAAAAAATAGGACACTTCTCAACAATCTACATTTTAAAGGGCCTATCTTATAGTAGTATGGTCTCCTTTACATTTATCTTCTCTTTTTTCTATATATATAAAAGATTTTCAACAGCAAATCTAACATTAATCAGTGTTTCAAATCAGACTATCCTGCTTCGAGGTAGCTATTTTATGTTAGTTTCTGTGCATGTCCATATCCTTGTTCTTAATTGTAACCGATTATGCTTTTAACTTGTCTAGATAAGCCCTGAACTAACCATTTTAGAAGAAATTCCTTAAAATCTTGAAGAACAGGATTCAGACTTGTTAAATAGTGTTCAAGTTGATGATTAAATGTTACTTATTTTTTTTAATTCCTGTAATCCTTATTCTTTCATTTATACAATGTTAACCTCATATATCTGTTTTGATTTTGTGATAAGTTTAATATGTGGTTATGTCACATACAGCTACAGAGAAGTGTAAACTTTTTATTAAAATAATTCCATTTTGTCACTCAACAAATTATACCTTCCTGTAAGCTATCTTGTGATTCAATCTTTTCTTTAACACTATCAAAAACAGATAAATATGCTGCTTTGCATTCTAGAAAAAATTCTCCCTGGTCCAAATTTGAACTTCTGCTGGACCTCCGAGACATTTTCCTGGAAAAAAGTGAAACCATTTTGAAACTGCAAATGATTTGATATAAATTCATAAAAATCTTGACTTTTTTTACATATTAGGCATTGGTCAATTGATTTGGATTTTTTCTGTCATTATATTAAGAAACACTCAGCAGGTTAGAAACAGAGGTTCCCAGGAGCCTGCGTCACTTACCTGACAGTGACTCCAAATTTGTTCATAGATTTTTGTTTTTCAGAAGTAATACTAAACAAAAGTTTGATAGAAAAACATTTAAGGAAAAGTTCAATAAAGTTGGATTCCAATTGCAAAACAGATTCAGACAAGAAGATTTTAAAGTTGGGGGGGGGGGGGGGGTGTGATGGGGAGAGGTAAAAGTTAGTAATGTCCAATCTTAAATTAAGTTAGCCTGTGGCAGAATCTTGGTATGTCAGTGGGGATGCCGAAGACAATTTCAGTTTAGGACCATTTCATTAACAGCTCATTTTCAGTTTAGGACTATTTCATTTAAGTTTGGGACCAAATGGCTCAGCCTTTTTAGACAAAATATTTTTAAATGGATTTCTGATGACATTTGCCTTGACATGTTCACTAAACATGCTAAAGTCCAACTGTTTTGGTTATCTTGATCAGTGTGCATTTCAGAAACAAGTCTATGAGAGAACTTACTGAAGACCATGACACAAAAGTTTGGTTCTACAACGAAAAGTTTTCGATTAGAAGATTTTGAAATAATTTTTATATATTTTTTCTATTTTTTATTTTTAGTAAAATGGGATTAAAAATTGCTCGTTTCCAAAACATAGAGCCACACTGAAGATCTTTAAGTCCATGCATTCATCCATGGATTGATGACCGACCAAGGACACAGAGTGATGGCAATATTTAACTTTAAGGTTTGTTTGTGCTAAAAGGCATGATTGTCAGAAAAAGGACAAACCAAGCATAATTCTTCCTCAGTTTCATTGGCCATGCAGGTTTACAGGCAAGTTTTAAACAGTATTTGGGAATGGAAAACAGATGAACAATGCCCAACAGCTGCCAATTGATAAGAAACTCAAATGGCCTTTAAAGTCAAGCTATTTAAAAAGAACAGCATGAACAAATCAAAGAACTAAACTTCTGATGGAGGTTATTGCTCAACAAATTAATTTTCTTATGCATGTGCAAATACATGCCTGACACGTATCTTCACAATTATCTGAGATTGTGTGTTACTTGTCCCTCTGTTATATACATTCCTGATACAACTGTTTGTTTGTTTGTTTGTTTGATTGGGGTTTAACACCACTTTCAACAATATTTCAGTCATATCGCGGCGGTCAGTTTTAC
>JAULBM010320620.1:0-23649 GCA_032357055.1 Geukensia granosissima | reverse complement strand
TTGAAATGTACATATAGAGTATCGAAATTTATTTGATAAACAATCATTGCACACTTGTATTTTAAAATCAACATTTACATTGTTCTACTGTTGCAATAATCTTATTCACTTTAGGTAAAATAGTTTAAAAAATATTGAAAACTGCGTTGGCATAATATCGTTTTAAATGTTAAGGCAGTTGAAAAATTGTATGTTGATATAGAAATCATGTTCAACAAAGTCAGAGACAGCCTTATTTTCCCGCAACAAATGTAAATATATTGTAATGAGAATTCCATTCTCATGTAGATTAGGCCGTTCTTCAAATTCAGATTTAATAACGACTATTTTAATAAATTATTGTTGTTATAAATGATTACACATCAAACTAGACAACGACCTCGCAAAATTAACAATTTAATTAGCCGTTGTTCTTCTTTAATGTCGAACGACATGTAACAATTGAAATCTTGTAATAAGTTATGTCAGTGTTCATCAATTCTTTCTGCAACTTAATATTCAACTACAAGCCTCCATGTAAATTTACATATTGAAACTACTGAATTATTTTTGTAGTTTTTGGCCAGGATCGCCAGCAAGAATTGATGAATCATACTAAATTTTTTCAAGAAACCAGGGGATTAAATTTCATTTTCAAAACCGTGCCCACGTGGTGCTTAAAATATGTCCAAATAGTTTCTTATTGGTTTTAGTAATACACAACGTAATTTATAACTAAATCATTTGTATACTTTATATAGGTTCAGAATGTAATGGATTGCAAGATAGATGTCAAGTGAGCCAAGGATACGTCTATGATGCTGACAAATGTCTTTGTTTGAAATTCAACACAACGCTTGTTTCTCATGATATTGCAGTCGCTGAGTGTGCAAAGGAGTGTGGACAGCTTGTCAAGATAGACTCCTTAATGCAACAACAGCTCGTGGAATCATTTATGGGTATGTCATTTAAATCCTTAATTTTTTAGTACTCGAATTAGATACATGTATCCAATATATTTAATATCTTTGTGTTGTGTTAATATTTTGCTTTTTAAATTGTGTCTCTGTTTTAAGGAGATGTTGATTTTTAATACATTTATTGCAATCAGTGCAGCCCTTCCACAAACGAGTCAACAAACACAGAAGCGATATAAAAAGATGCCCTTCTTTCCAGTCAGCAAACATATGGTTTCTGTTGTCACTCATCGTGTGACTTCGACAAAATGAAGATCAGCATCACAGACCACAATAACAACTGGAACGAAAAGCAGAGAGACCACATAGAAACAATTTGGACAAAGAAGCTAAAAACATTATATCTAAAGGGAATAAATAAAAAGTACTTATATTTATATCATAAAGTACTAGTATCCATTTGATAAACTGTCTGAGAGCGGTATTAGTTGTATTTCCTTTGTTCTTATAGCTTGATGTATATATTTCATTTAACTGTATATATGTATTTTTAATCTATCGGTAAATTTCGGAAATTTTATATATGCTTACTAATTTAAATTTACGTCGCACAAGTAAACATATATTCAGTGTCACTTCTCGAAGTACACACCGTTCATTTTGTTTTTCGAAATATTTGTTCTTTTCAAGTGATTCGCCATCTTCTCTTACTTACATTTAATTAATAGTGATTTGCCATCCTCTTATATTTCTATTTCATTTTAACTAGTTTAAGTGAATTGTCATCATTACTTATCGATATAGGTGTTGTTGTGCTAGTCTGTAGACATCTATACTATCCTCACTTTCCACTGCATCGTTTTTCTCTTACGATCCAACGAATTTTCCTTTGTTATTTCGTCTGGACATAATTTGTTACTACGACGTTTGATAGATCATGATTTTATGCTTTAACATTTCTTAAAAATTTGAAACAATTAGTTTGTAATGTTTATCAAGTAATATATTGTGTTCACAAATTAACACACTCTGACATAACAAATTGAATGTCTGTAGAAATTGGCACGCATATTGTTTTGCAGGCTATCGAGAAAGGTCATGGTTAAACATGCATCTCCATGTCGCTACAATAACAACCCAGCTTTTTTATCTTGTACTTTCAATTGTCGTCTTTAATTCGTTTGTATGAGCAAAAGGTTTGCAAGTAAAAGAAAGTTTTGGCTCTCGTATAATAAATTATGGGCATCTTACTTTTATAGTTATTAACGTCTTATTCCGTAGCTACCCACATCTTTGTCTATTTGTGTATACATTTGTATATATCTATTATGCAAGGAATAAAATAAAGTTTTGTAACATTAACGTTAATAATTGACACTTTTGAGATTTTTATGTGAAAGTATTCACAAGCATAAAGCAATTGTAATGTCCAAATAAAAAGCTAAACGAAGATCTCTTCGGTCATATCGGAAAATAGGAAATTGTATTTACTCACATTCGTTTAAGCAAAACTTGATGTACCTGCCTGGGTCGTTATATTTCCAAAAGAGAGGAATATCAAGCTCAATTGTCAGTAAATGGTCTTTTGAAAGATGAATGTAGATATAAGTATGAAAGATAGATAATTATGAGATAAATGAAGAAAATGACCTATTTTCATTCTTGTGGTTCAGCTTAAAGTTATTTCAAATACTGCAAAATACTATTGTGAAATAAAATTAACATTGACAGAAAAGTGTCGTAAAAATCTTTATAGCGGTGTTGATTCTTTTAAAAGGAACTTTCATATCAAAATTAATAACAAATAAAATAATAACCTCTTCCTCAAACCGAAACAATGGAGCATGTTTCTCAAGCACGGGGAAGCTTGTAACTGCCTCCGCATCGCACTTTGAAAAGAAAAGTTTTTCATTATGAAAAAAGATATTTTATCCCGGATATACAACACATTATTCATTATTCCATTTTTATTAATCTATTCTGTCCACTGGTTTCCAGAATTTTAAAATTAGGTTATCCTTAGGGTATACTAAAACCATAATCTTACAAGGATAATTAAAAGTTTAACAGTCAGAATTGATACGAAGTCATGCAAGGTCAAACAGCACAAAAACTCTTGATATTAGTCCGAGTAAAAAATCTGACGTAGAAATGAAAAATATTGAAGATTTAAATATAATTCCGGAGTCTCATCAATTTTCTATGCTCGGATTTTTTCCAGCAACAAATGAAATTTTCTCCCCTTAAACAATATAATTTAACTTTTTTGCAAAATATGTTAAAAAATTTAAAAACACCAATAAAAAAGAGCTTGAAAATTTTTTTTTTATTATACGTGTATGCAAATTTTGGAAACATTTCATTTATGGTAGTGTTATTGACTATGTATGAATTTATTATTGTTAATTGGCTATTTTTTTAGTTATAGACATGAGACATAAACCAACCATCTAATATTTTAACTGTTTAATACTTCATGGCAAATGAAATTTTCACTGGGTTTTACTACAATGAGTTACACGACGGGTGTCACTACAGCAGCAAAATTTGCTTACCTTTCCTAAGCACCTAAACTCACCGAAGTTTTTGTAGGGTTCGTGTTTCTCTAGTTTCAGTTTGGAGTGTATAGGTGAATGTACTATTTTTATCGTTTATGGTAACTTGTCTTATACAATCAACAAAGAAAAAAACAGTTCAGTGTACCCGGTTCGAAATAAGATTGAAAGGAAACAATGCACGCGTTATATGCCTATTGATTCAAAATCCAAAATTGCCAAATGAATGTTAAAAAATATGGAAATTTGGTTATGCTGTATGTACATTTTAAGCAGCAACCTATCATCAGTAGCATAAGAACCACCAACAAATAGGAAGTTAAGAATTCAAATATGGCAAAAAATCACTCCAATCCAAACAAATCGAAATGGGATGCCAAATCCGACGACAGGAACAACTACTAAGTGCATAACTTTTCCAGGCCTTTCCGTATTTGCAATGTTTTAGAATTTTAGCAAATGCATCTAATTTCTGTAAAACATTTTTTGATTAATTTCAGGTCAGATAAGTCTGACAACTGGGCAGGTGAATACCCGCGGGGACCAATCTTCCAGCAGCAGAGTTATCAACCCAGTGTTTTTAAATACAAAATTACCAATATGAATTTTATATAAATATGCAAAATTTGGGTCAATAGATAGCTGTGCAGTAGAATATTTCAGTCAAGAAAGGTTAAGCACTGTTTTAGAAAAATCTCAACAGATGTACTGCATCTTTCAATGGTTAACATTAACGAAACCAACAAGTTTGAATTTTATGTCCTATGAACTTAGAATATAATTACTAATAGACGCATGGGCACCATAAATATATGCATGTATGAAAATAATTATAATGCTATCCGTTTTGTTCTGAAGGTTATAATTTTACTTTCTCAATATATGAACCTTTAAAAAAAGAATGGTGCTTATTTGAAAATAAATGAATTAGGTTTCAATTCAACCCTCGACTGTTTTAACAAAACATAATTTCTAAAAATTGTGTTTTTCACACATACAATAGATAAATTTAATAATTTAATAAATAAGTGATTATCCCCAGACTGCAAACGCTTTCTAAAATTTTAGGTCTCTGTTTTATAAAACCCGTACGTTTGCAGCAAATCAGCAGCAAGCACGCAGCGATCTTAAGTCCGCAAGCTTGCTGGAAGCTAGTTTTTCTTATGCAAATTAGTTTTTCGGTGCACTGTTCTGGCCAGGTTCTGGCCAGGTTCTGGCGCACAGATCTGACAGGATTCTGGTGCACTGTTCTTTCAAGCTTCTGGTTCTCTGCCCTAACAGTTTACCTGCGTACTCTTTTGGCACTGTTCCGACGCACTTTTCTGGCAGAATTCCGGCGCAGTGTCCCAAAAAATTTCGACGCACGTTTTGCCAAATTTCCGACACACTGTTCTGATTATCTAATGGCACACGACTAATGCATAAGTGTAGAAAATTTTCGTCAAACAGATAAAATCATAGTTTTGAAGGAGGCAAATATAAAGGGATTCACATTAAATTGTTTTTTTTTTTTTTTTTTGTGAATGGAATTTTTTATAGAATATAAAACAGTAGACATTTATAAAATTAAATTATATAAGGAGAAACTGACAAAAGCGTCGCACTAGATTGTAATCTTGGATGTAGAAAATATGATCCAATTCTGTTAGCTTCGAAACAATTTCGTCCACATTGTTTGCACCCACTTGTGCTGGACAAAATAACAGACCTTTAGCAAGCTATCAAAACAGCAATGAGGTTGCTTTGAAATTGTATGTGTACACATTCCTGCCAAAATAGAAGGTACACATTTAAAAATAAATTATTATGGTTTATCTGCATAAAACTGAATAAAACTCCTGATAACAAAAAAACCGCGATTTATCAAAGAATCTAATAGTTATTTTAATTAAAGTATAGAATAAATGACATTTAACTATAATCCCAAGTTAATTATCGGTGACATATATAAATGTTAAATAACCATTCTGTTAAAAACCAATTGTTAATTATAGTTAGATCAGTTACTAAACATGTATTTCAATCATTTTATTCAAAATGTCCTTGTTTTTAATCAGAAATCTGAACTGTTTAAAATATGTTTAAATGCTAGAAAAAATATTCACCTATAAAAATATTAAGAAGTGTAGATTTTTATTTTTCATATAACATGTCAATAGGTCTTGGTCAAATGGCCCATATATATATATTTATGATTTCAGATGATCGTCTCATATTTGTTTCAGAGTAAAATCTTGTTGAGTTACCAATCATTCCTATTTTTTCAGGTTCATAAATATTTGATTTACGATATATTCAATTCGTAAAAATTGTAGGCATTATTCATAAAAAAAATCTGAAACAATGTGCATAAATATCAGTATATGAATTTCACTCATAGAACAGACGATTTTTACCAACAAAAAAACCAAACAAAACATATTCCAATGTACAAATCAAGTTGAAATAAAGTTAAGATAAAAAATAAAACGTTAAGCCCTTTTTGCCTTGAAAATTTAAATAAAGTAATATAGGGAAGTTATTTGACCATTAAAGATGATAAACGTCTTTAATAGTGATAAATCTACCCTAAAAGAAAGATACTAGTGTGACAAAAACATTAAAATATGCAGTACAACACCGTTTCTGTTTTCTTTGTATTAAGCAGCCATCAGGGTTCATAAACATTTAAAAATTAGGCTTTTAGTAGAATTGGCAACATCCGTGATTATCAGGTCGTTTTCAATTATGTTTTGTTGCGATAGTTAATAATAGCCCCAAATGAAGCTTCCAAGTCTCCCTACCCTACGTTAAAGTCTCTTGATATCAAAATGTCACTCTTTTCTTGTCTTTTCTTGTAAAACAATGCAATAGCGAAATTTTGAGATTTAAGATGTCATTATTAATACACATTCATCACTACTTAGTACATCGAAAAGATTTATCATTATAATAGTAATTTGTTATTGACGTGTCAACATGTGGCAATGTACAAGAAAATTTTAAGATAAGATAGTATAACCCTGTGTCAGATCCTTTCCTTACAGGGTAACGTCTCATCAATTCTAATCACACAGCCCAGAAGGGATTCACTCTTGTCATGGTAGTAAATGTATCTCGTCTAAAATTTATACATTTTGGACTAACCTTAAATAAGGGTAATTTAAATAGCAAATTAAAGATATTACCATATAAGAACAAACACTATTACAAAAATACATAAATTGTCAGAAATCAAATTTAATTGTATGAAATTCAAGATAAACATTTACGAATTTGATTGCGAATTGCGTAAGGGTTCTACTGAATGCAGTAGTTAGTTTCATAAGATAATTACATAATAATGTTGATTTCTTGTTTTTAGTCTGGTGACATTTCATGCAATGATGCATAATCACGCGGTCTCTTGGTTTAGTTTTTATGGACATCAACCAAAATCGTCGGATTTATTAATAAACCATGTTAAAACTTCGATGTTTACAATTCATTTGGCAACCCTACATATACTCCGACGACACTTACCAAAACAATTATTGACAATCGTCGGTCAGCTTTGTCTAAATATTTGAATAATTCTAATTTTCTATGTTGACCGCATGTATCCAATTGAACTTGAAATAAAGGCTTCTTCAGAAACAGAAAGGTCTGCTTTATAGCTTTACTTACAGCAAGAAATTAATAGTAAAGGCTAGAAAGGAACAAAACTTGAGGACAAGAGAGATAATTCCATTGTAATTTTTTGCGATAATGTTTAGCAACATTTCAGTCGCTGCAAATGGAGTGTATAAGGAATTCGAAAATGCCATAGGGACAGACAGAAATCGTCGGAAGCCACTTGTGAAACAGTGTTGTGAACCCTTCCGGAGCACCTGGTCTCACCCTAGATTTTTTGGGGTCGAGTTACTCTAGCTTCAATTCTCAGTGTAGTATTCGTTTCTTATTATTTGATCACGGATTTGTCTGTCTACTGATTTAGCGATTCTGTCTGCCACTTTTGGTATCTTCGAATTCCACCTTGAAATGATTTTCTTTCGCAAACTGGTCTGATGTTTATTTTTCATGTTTCTTCACTTGTTAACCAATTTGATATTCTTCATAGTTATATTAGAAATAAATGATAAAATGATAATAATAAAAAAAATTATAAAAATCTTCGAGAAAACAGATATTAAAAAAACTTATTAGAAAATTACGAAAAACATAATGATTGATAAATTTTCTAGTCGGTTGGACCATAGCTGAAAATTTTATTCAGCGGTCAATTAAGTGATACCAAAGTAGAAGAATATTCGCTAGCTGCAAAACATTTCTACAGCTAACTTTATACCAAAAATGTCAGGTTTGTCACGTTTATGATAACGAAGAAATTCAATACTTCTTCCATCACTGTAAAATTAACTGGCATGTTTGACGAACCATCTAGAAGCCATCAACAGAAATATCGCTGTTGACCCGTCATGGATATTTAATAGAATTAAACATCTCGCTGTAAGTATTTTCCATTGTCCAGGCAACTTTCCTTCACGCAATTCTTGTTGTTGTGCATTTATTGTTCTGGCGCATTCCTGTCACACGACTTCGCTGATTCAACAGTGCCAGAACGATGCGCCGCTACCGCACTTAACTACACACTTCTGTCACATAATTATGGGTAACTGATTTGTTTACTGAAATGTACTACAGCTAGTTCACTGCAAACTTTTTCGTATGGAATGGTTTTCAACGCCACTTGGAGTTTATTAAATATTGATTCCGTATTGAGATGAGGTTTAACACAAAACTATTACCTTCAACGGCAATGTCAATTCATTAGAATTGTAGAAAGACAATCTTACCTTGCTAAACATTTATTATCGTATTTCTTTAGTCAAACTTAATTTAAATATTTAACTTTCCCCATCTAAAAATTACGATTATCAGTTTTAATGGCTAAAAATGTAAGATTCTCAGTAAAATGTTGCCGTTTTACAGTGTGTTATTATTCTATGATATGAGCTATATATCATTCTGAGTTTGAATCTTTAAATATACAAGAAAGAACCATCTAGAATATTGGACTCTGGTTCATTGTTGTAGGCCATAATGGAACCTGTAGAAGTTTATATTCTAATGTCATTTGGTTGGTCGCTCTGTCTCATGGACAATCATGCCACATCTCCTATTTTTATATTGTGCTTATTTTACCAAAAAAATAAAAGAAGGTCAAATAAGACAGAAATGTCGTACATTAAACGGGAAAATACCGCAATAAACAAAACAAAAGTTCCAAGAAACAACAACAAAAAAAAAAACAAGAAAACAAAGATATCAAACTACGACTGATATTGAAATACATAATGATCAATATTTACTGAAAAATACTTGAATTTTAAAAACATTTGAAAAAGGTCAGATACCTTACAATGATAAGGAAAAATTAACAAATAATCGACAATGCTTAATGATAACTTACTGCGGGTTTAATATGATTTAGTCTGAGATTCAAATCAAATGTACCCATATTTTATTAGTACGATCTGTAGTCGCACTTGTATAATATACTCTTGCTTATAAATATGGAATATTTTTATTTTCGACGTTACATAAGAAATGTGTATGGCTAGACTTAGTCAAGCAACATTCTCCAACGAAAATATAAAATAAGAATTTATTCACAAAATGTTGGTTTCAAAACCCATAAAACTAGCAATCGGACAAAACTTTTAAATCGGACACTTTTGTAGCTTGTTGTAAAATAATGAGATTTGCGTAAAGATTTTTGCCTACTGACTCATAGTTTTTGCATGCCAGTCTCTAAAGTTTAATTTTTGACTCAGAAAATGTTAATATTCCATATTTATGACCAAGTGTATATAAGGTATTTTGATGACAAATTCGGTTAAACTAAAAAGCAGAAACCTTCTTAATATATTAAAGCTGTCCGGTGTCCTCAATATATGATGCAACTCGCATGGGGTGTACCTGATAAAATGGAAATGGCACTGAAAGAATTGAAGTGCCGGTCTGCAAATCAAATACACATTTTGGGAAAACCACAGCGTTTTAGAATTTTTCATTCTTGAATTTAAAAATGCATCAAGGACGTATAGACTTGGTTCTTAACTACTAAGGACCTATATGAAACATGAATAAGGTTTCTTAATGATTATTCGTTTTTACATTCTGTTCAAAATGGTAAACACATAAGAAAAATATTTCTTTCTTGCATGTCGTTTTAAACATTTTCTGAAACTGCCATGATCATGTTTTGCCAAAAGTATCTAAGATATATAATTTCATTCAATTTAACGTAAACCCTATAGAAAATGAATGTTTTGCTTTTGTAATATATATACATCTCGTATCCCGTGACTTGAGTTATTTCTAGATGTGGATCATCCTTGGATCTTTTAAACATATATTTAATTTTCCTGATGGAAAAAAGCATGGATATAATTCCAATATGAAAATATCTTCTGTAACTGATTAATAACCAATAACTATAATATTTTACTTAATCACTTATCCAAATGGCAAAAAAGTATCTGTGATAGGTCATGTCATAATGGCTGTGATTTAAAACTAAGTGGATTTTTTAGTGCTGATTTTATTATTGATTTCTGAACAGCTGCATTTCAGATCCTTTACATAATCATACTTTGTGAAACATGGCAAATGCAATCAAAAAATTTCAGTCAGTGGATCAAACAAACCTCTCACATACTATTATTATTTGACTGAATTTCATACTTTCGTTGCGATCTTCGTGCAATGATTGGGTCATTGTTTACGAATGAGAAGTAAAGCAAACCAACTAAGGATAGTTTAAACAGTTTCCGTTTGATTTTTTTTCCTCTATCTAGTTTTGGAGCTACAGTTGGTATTGATTACTCCGTCGTTTCCAAAATTTTAAGTTAGTATATATTTAAATATAACCGTTCTTTTTAGTCAAAGTACAGAACAATCAACATCATGTTGTAAAAATATTTAAACACAATTTGTATCTGTTTAAAAATTCTTCAATGCTCCAGTCAAATAAAAAAGGTTACACACGGTGTTTAATCAAGGCACTAAGATACGGGTATCTGTTGCCATTCAATATACAAGTATCTGTTGATGACTTGTGTGTCTTTCAACAATATTTCATTCAAACCTAATCACATGTACATAGCTTCTGCACGGTGACCAGTTTAAAAATACATAATTGCCAATGATGAATTAAACATGGATTTTTTTGCATACCTTATGTACATTTCAAGGAGTAACCTCTTATCAGTAGCATTATAACCAAAACGAAGGAAGCGCAAGAATTAAATAAAGCAAACAGTGGCAATCAAATCCAAACACATCAATATTGAAAGCCAAATCCGACGCATGTAACTACAGATTGCAGTACCTTCCGAGGCCGTTCCGTATTTTCAGTGCTTTTGAATTTAAACAGATGCTGCAAACTTCTGTAGAACAATGCTTGATAAATTTCATGTCAGATAGATTCGTACACTGGGCTGGGAATACACCATTTAACTTGGAATGCTCTGTCCCACTCTTAAATTATACACACTTAAACCAGTCAACAACTCCTTCCGTTCAAAACCAAGCAGTTTCCACGGACTCCTTTAACCCAACGGGCTGTCATAAAATTCATTTAACAAGTTGTGTCAAATCCTGTAAATTTTCTTGGTCCGATTTAACACCGACGTCTCACGGTGAATGGCCAGCCATCTTACCCGCTCGAAAATTACAATTTGAATGACGTCACGTGCTGTAACCATTTTACAATATATACATACCCTACAAAAAATAGTCCCATTTTATGCTTGTAAAAATTACGTTTATTTTCGAAATTTTGTAAATTACCGATAAAAGGAATAAAGGACTTTCAGTTTCTGATACTAGCTTTACTAGGCTCACCTGTTATTTGACAGTGATAAAGATATAAGAAACCGAAAGTTCTTAATTCCATATATATAAGCAAATTTCCAGAAAAGTGCTAATTATTAAATGTGATACTTACGAACGATAAAGTGTCGATAAGCATTAGCAGTATAAAGGAATAAAGATATTGATAAATTGTTAGGTGGATAATGCTTTGATAAATTGATTGAACAACTGATTTTATTATTTCAGCAACTGTTACGGGCTTACTTTCTGATTTTGTTTGGATACAAGGGGATAAATCAAGTGGCAGCTACAAGTTCGATGATGGAACAACAATGAGTTATTTCAATTGGGATCAATCACAACCAAATGCAGTCGGTACAGAAGAACCATACTTGGGCCTTAAAATTTCTACCTCATACAAGTGGCACGATATAGGTACTATTTACCCTTTGTATACATTGTGCCAAATTGTTTAGATTTTCCACTTTTTTTAAGCACGCAATACTTGATTTAACAAAATGAAAATAACTCTCAAATAAATCAGATAAATCTTTTGAAACAGTTTTTTTGTATAGCAAACATTCTATAAAAAAATGTTTCTCGTAACGAATAAAACAAAATGTAATGAATACTGTAACAAGTACATAGAATTCTGTTTTTCATAATTATTGTTATTATTATTGTTTTAATCAGTATGATTTTTGTTGTTATCGTTTGCACGATTTGAATGTAAAAGTCTTATTTTCAGAAAAGAAATAACTGAACATATTGAGCTGAAATTATATATTTGAAAAAAAACAAAAACTTGTATAATTTGACACAAAACCTATCCGAAAAAACAAGACTTAAGAAGAATATTTACTTTGTGAATGTTTATTTCTAATGCTTACGTCATTTATTCATGTTTTTAGAAAAAAACGTTCAAAATATATCTGTTCCAAAATATTTAGCCTGGATATTTCACTCAAGTTGTTGATGTTTCTGTTTCTTATGAGTATTCGTTGTTGTTTTACATTTACAAAAATCAAATTGATAGTTTCTGATTTAAATCGAAATATTTTTTTTAGTTTTCAGTTATATGTTAAAAAACAATACGCACTGAAAATAAGGTTATGAAACCTAGCATATACATTTGAAGTATTTTGCCATTAGCCAGTTTTAAATTTAGATCTGAAAACGGGACGTCATGATTAAAACACAATCGTTTTTGTTGACTTTATTGTGTACATAATTGGCGCCATTACTTGTCTTTCTGCCGAACTTGATATTTCCATACGAAAAGTAATTTATCAATAAAAATAAATAAAAATTAAAATATATATAAAATACAGTGTGTATGTATTTCTCGTTCATTGGCAACAAACAGCATTTAATGTCATACGAACGTATTACTTTGAAAAATGAAAATAACAAAAAACCTTGATTGTTCGTGAAGTAGACATTTAGTTTGAAATAAACATATATGAAGAAGAAAAGTCGGTAGACTTGTCATTAACAACTGAAGAAAATCCAGATATATATACAAGCTGAATAATATTTCCTATTTGGAAGGCCAATTAATTTGACGAAGTGCTTGATTGATGAAATATATAGAACAACAGCAGCAAACTAAAAGAAATGGCGAAGAAGGTCGTCATGTTTTCAAACTTGACATGGTCATGTTGATTCACAAAACAGAAAACTTAAATGACTGTTCTAGATCGGTCATAAAAGTTTTTAATTATTGAATATTTCAATTCGCAAAAACTTGGTGTTTTCAATATGTTACCCTGTTGTCTATTTTATTTTTTATACCCCTAAAATTAAACGTTATATTATTTAAATACGCGTGTGTGGATATAGCCATGTGTTGTTCGTATAGTAACATAATATAGTCTCCTGTTATCCCAAAGCAATTCGAGGAGCCGAAATATTATATTTGGAAACCAGCTGACTGGACGCGATCTTAAGAAATGTATTAAAGTTTTAACGATTCAATAATTTTATAATGAACATGGTCTATTATTTATCTTTCACGAATCCATACAATCATGTTAATTGCAGGAAAATAACAAATTGATTTCTACTCCTTTCGATAAGGGTAAAAACGCTCACCAAGCCTCACAACATGTTACCTGTTCTAAAGATTGTACAAATAATTTGGTATTTTCCGGCGATGTACATGTACTTTATATGTATGTATGTATTACTTGAAACATGAACATTTATAAATTCTTGTATTGTATTTTAATTTCTCTTAGAACGTGCGTTATTTAATGTTAATGGGCGTGTAGTTTTCCTCCAACTAGCAACAATTTACACCTTTTTCATGAACTGATGTCAGCATAACGAAATAATTTACAAAAATACATGTCATTATAAAACACTAAATAATTTCTCCGTTTCTTAAATAAGCATTACCGAAGGATTTGTTATTCATAAAAAATTGTCACTAACATTTTAAGCCTAAGTCAAAGCAACATTTGCGAATCGCTTTTTATCGCCGTAACTAACAATTACAATAAACATTACCATGAAAATTAATTCTATTTATTCTTTTTTTCAAAGCGATCAATAACAACAAACTTAAACTAAAGTGAAAAAACCCTTAGATTTGATAAATTTAAGTTTTTAACCTACATGGATACTTTTGATATTGTGTTTTATTAATGTTGTAGATATTTTCTATAATTTGTCGTTTGCTTTTAATCTAGCATGTATTTCCTGTTGATAGTACACGCTTTTGTTGAAGTATGACAAAATTGATGTATTTTCATCAATTGAAATATGTATCACACATTACATTGTATCTTTATTTGTATTGCTCTATTAATAAAACAGGTGATTAGAAAGCTTTATAGTCTTTTTTCTTGGCATTGAGATTTGAATTTATTGCGAAGGTTTTTTTGTTTTTATTCTGTTGTTTGCAACAATTCAGCAATACGACAGACATAAATGACATATCCTGGAATTTCTCGAACGAAATCATTCCGACTCTCAAGGAATTGTTGCCACAGAGTTGTTTTTTTGTTATATGCTTTATTATATTTACATTTTTTGATAATATTTATGGCAAATCAGCATTAATTTACATATACAAGTTTAAAATTGAGTGATTGTAAGATTTTCAAAAGGATTCGTATTTATTCTTTGTTAAAGGCCTTGTAAAGACCTCCAGATATCTAATTTTATTGTTTTTAGCTTGGTTGGCGTACAGTCTTTCTGACATTTACTCATTTTTTTAATTTTTCTATTTCGTACTGGTCAATCAAATTATGATGCAGACCGAAAAATTTACAAGGATGATTTAAGATTTATGTTCACACATTATCAAAAAAAAACATCAAAATCCATAAAGACAGCACATGGACATCTGCAAAATCGGAGTATGTGAAAGAATGGTCAAGGTTGTTTGTTTTACAAATGTACACCGAAACCACTGACTTATATGGCGTAAGTTCGTACCCGACTTAGTATTTAACCGTTTGATTTTTTACCGTTTATACCACGAGTTCACATTCACAACTTAAAAACCCTCTTAGGTAATTGATACATTAGTGTTTCATAGCACAAAATGAAAATGCATGATATAAATACTTGGTTCAGACAAAAAGATGTAAGATTTCAGAACTGTCTTTTTTTTGTAAGAGAACACACCGTTTGTCCTAATGTCTACAGTGCAGGCGATATTTTTAAAATTCTGGATTTCATGATTGTTAAAATATTTGTGGAGATTGGTAAACGAGTTTTTAAAAGACTGTTGGCATTCAAATGGGCAGAATTTGTTCGCTCCTACTTCCGAACTTGTTTTGTTACTGTATGAAGCATATTTCATCCAAGTACTACTGTGTAGTTTTACAAAGGAATAAGCGAATATTCAGTGATCCACTAGAGCAAATATATCACAGATAACTAGAAATAAAAGAGACCACAGAAAAAACACTAACATGACAATTACTAATATCAAAACGATTTGAAACATTTCGTATTTAAGGTCCTTTAGCTTTAATCACATGCATCACTCTTTAAAACTGATTTATTTCCTGACTAGTCTTATACCAGCTTTGAAGACCCCAGTACAGCCACCTATTGGTTTCAAACTACAGAGCCAGGGGTTAAATAAATTTGGTGAAAAATAGCATGAGATATGTACAAGAGGTCACCTCTCACTAGTGGCTTTAGAAACAAAAACAAATGAAGTTCGAATCCCAAGCAAAGAAAAAGAAATATTTAAATAAAAATAAGAAACCAAATCTGATTGCAATAGGATAAATACACTAAGGGAGCTATGGTCCACAACATGATGTAGGTAAAACTCTAACAAAATTACTAGTTTATAGATATCAATGGCCAATTTGACATAAAGCCATATTCTTACTTTTATTTTCACTTCAGAAATCGCGAAAATGGATTCAAAAACAATTCTAAGATAATAAAGGGGAAAACAGAAATCACCAAATAAAGGGATATGAAAACGAAGAACACACAACATAACACTGATAACTAAAGCTACATGTATAGTTACAAGAACACGACAAAAACTTGGGTAAATTTATATACTCTGAAGGATCAGCAAGTCTTACAACACTAGTGTCAAGCGTTGATTACCTCGGTAGTGAATGCCTTTGTTGAGTTCTAATCGATGAGAGCTAAAAAACGGAAAAGGAACAGATTTGTAGTCATAGCAGTGAAAGAATTGTATTCAACCGTTTAAAAACATCTATTTTCATTTGTGATATGGTTTCCGTTCAACTATATTTCATCTGTGACTGTTTCTGATTTTTTTTTAAGTTTTACCATGACGACTCGCTAAGGGGAGGGTTAAAAACCAAATAGACTTGTTTTACCCACTGCATGTCAGATGTGCCTGTTCAAAGTCAGGAATTGTTTGTCTCTTGTTATATGTTTTATTACATGTACATTTTTATAGTATTCAGATAAAAGCGTTATTATTTGATTTAACCACTTTCAACTTGGATGATAAAACATTTTTCTCAAGGAGAAGCATTCAACTTTGTTGAAGGCCTCTATACTCGAAGTCACCCCAAAAGTGATAACAGTTTTTTCGCGATATTTCTTTTATTTCCCACCGCGTTGCCTATTACCAGTTAAATTCTATTAGCGCGTCCTATTCCACTATGAACTATACTCGAAGTCACCCCAAAAGTGATAACGACTTTTTGCGATATTTCTTTTATTACTCACCGCGTTGCCTTTAAAAAGTAAAATGTAGTTAAGCTATCCATATCGACAGACTAGCAGTTTGTTTGATGTCTACGGAGATTTAACATTGGGACGTCAGCCATTGTTTACGCCGGAAATGACAACAGGGAGAATTTATTTACGTCAAGAAAACGCACGCGCTAGCTCAAGGGGAAAAAACTCGATATTCCCGCGAAATCAAGAAGTTCTGTTCACAACACGTACATGTACGACGTTAACCAGTGGCTATACATACTAATATTTTTGGGGAGGGGTCTTGCGGGAATATCTCCAGAATGTATTCAAGGATTGAATTCTTGTACAATGGTTGGTATTTTGCTATAAGCACTGAAATAAATATTTCGGATTTTACGTCAATACTTATGCAGGACTATACAGTAAGGAACCGGTCATTATTTATCTCCAGGGGTGGGTCGTCAAATTTGAAAATGATCCCAGAAAAGATAAGTTACCACCCCTTTTCCAAACACAGAAAAATTCTCAACCCCCCTCTCAAGTACCAATAAGTCTAATCCCCCCTTTTGCACTTTTTAAGCTTTATTACACAAGACATTTAATATTATAAAATTCTAGATATTGCACAAGTACATGTGTAAATGATTTTTTTTACAAAAAAAACATGACCCTTTCCTCCCTTCACTAAGTACTGCTGTTTTTTTCTTGACCCCTACTTTTTTTGTCGCCCACCCCTGGAGATAATTATGACCGGTTTCTAAGACACGAACCGCTTGTCTTGGCGAGGGGAGGAGTGCAGTTTTGTTTCTGTAATTCCCCCCGACTTTTATAGAAACTATTTGGCAGATTTTGCTGTTTCAAAAATGATCAGTTCTGTTATTTAGACATTAGATTAAAAACTGACTAGTAAACTTTTACGGCTTTACCTTCATCGGCATAAAAAAGGTTATTACTGGTAAAATAAAAATATAAAAATTATCTGCACAAGACAAAGAACGCAGCACAGAAAATCAAATGATCTTGTCTGATAAAATATGTATTTTTTTTATCGCATGAAACAGGTATTTTGTTAGGATAGACCGAAAATTCTGTCATGTCTCCTTTGCGCAAGTTTTCACCTTTTCATACTTCCTATTCTTTATTTTTTTTATGTTGGCACTATTTTCTTTCCTTTATTGGAACCTTTACTTTATTTTTTATATAATTTTAATGCTCCCCGCGTAAATATTTTTTCCTTTATTTGGATTTGTTTAGTTTGAAAAAACTAAACAAAAAATAAGGTAAAAGTTCAAATAAAGGAAGAAAATATTAAAAGGTGCATAAAAGTGACAGAATTCTCGGTCTACTGTTCGGATTACCAAAAATGTATTAGGCTCTGCAAATTTTATTTTTTCTTTTTTTTCTTTTTTCTGTTTAATTTTTGAAACCGAAATCAAGATAGAACATGAGCAAATGTATTCTGTGTGTAACACTTAAAAAATTGACAAGAGTTAGGTATCTGAAAAAACTTGTCCCATTTTATAACAATGTGCTGTATATTTATCTTGAGATATTATGTCCAGAATTTAACCCTTTGATTTATTTTGATTTTTAAGGAAATTACAATAATTTCGTCTTTATCATAACCAACTCTTCCTCACAAACAACATCTTGCAATTTCATAAGATCGATTGAAATTTTCAGACTTATTGTTAGGGACCAATCAATTGATTTTCAGGGAGTCTCAGATTCATTCAGTCATATATTTTTCTCCACGTAGCGGTGTCACGAACGTTTTATATATTACTATTATAAATACGTTCCTGGTGGTGTGGATACAATTCTGAAATGGACCAAATAAGGACCATTCCACCATATTTTGGTCCAGATTGGCTCAGTGGTTATTAGGAGAAGATTAAAATGTATATTGCTGACGGACGAAGGACGCCAAATGATGAATAAAGCTCACATTGCCTTTTAGGCCAGGTGCGCTAAAAACTGACAATGACGCTTGCGTGGAGTATAAAAAAGTATGGAAAATAAGGGGACTTGATGATCCCTATTAGCCAAAACAACAATTGTTAGGGACAGATCCGTGGACTTTAATTAAAAGGAACAGACAGTAGCCTGGACCTAATGTTTGTCTTTTTTCAGGTGCGGTTTTTTCCGGGATTCCATCTTGGTTGACGGCCTTTTAGAGACCTCGATTTTTTGTTAACTTAATTTTGAAGCATCTTGGCGAAAGTAACAGTCTAACATTTACACCATATCTTTCCGTACTCATCTCATTTTGGTAGTGAGATAAAATCTTGCATGCAACTGTTTAGGAGGAAATTCCAGCATCCAAGCAAGAAAACCTCACACTTGGACAGTTCAGTTTTTTTTTCAACCTTTATATTTTGTAGTGTGAATAAATAGTATTATATTTTCAAATGCTTTATCTCTTTATAAAATTTGTAGAAACTCTTTTTCTACACATTTAGTTCTATTGCAGGTATCCTTTTTTGAGTTTCAAATGAGACCTAGAAATAATAGTCCTATGTATCCATAACTATATGGATTTTTATTATTTACCGGTCTACATCATCAAGAGCAACAAATGTTTTGTTTCATTTAACCTCCAGGGACTGACATTAACAGCTGTCCTGTTGTCCAGGACAACTAAAAAGGCAGGTCGGACAACTGATTTTGTTCTATGCCTGTCCGATTGCATAAATAAACATAAATGAAGGTTAACCATGAAAATTTAATATGAAATTGGTGTTCTAAAAAATAACTGTTCATCCAATATGTTCAGCTGCAACAGAAACATGATCACTCCTTTTTCAAAAAAGCATGCCCGAAATGAAGGATAATTGTCACGAAGTTAATCAGAAATACTTTAGCTTTTCAAAACTTGTGTGCGTCCCAGCAAAGAAAAATATATAGAACTTAAAATTTTCATGAGTTTCAGGGAGAATTGGTGAGTCCTGGACTCCTCTAGACAAGTTGGAAGTATCCCTATTAATCATACATTTGTAGGTATCTACATATGTGAAAGACTTACCTTCTACTTGACAGCTGTGCACAATGACATACAAATAAATTTACAAAGATATATCATAGGAAATCAAAATTTAGTAATGAGATGGTATAAGCAATCCTCTAAATATTAATATTTATATTACATCCAGAATATGGGGAAAACGTACAAGAAAAAACCTAATATGTTTTACCAGTTGTTGTATGAATGGTGAAAGGATTAAGCAAAGGATTTAATTTAAAAAAAGCAAAAACATAACATTGGCATATTATGTCAAAAATATTAAAAATTTTGATTAGTTAACTTTGGGCAAGTCAATTTTCTTTAAGGACAACGGTCAAACTAAATTCCATGCTGACTTTTTGATATAAAAGTTAATGTCAGTCCCTGAACTCCCATATTTTTGCCAATGTACAAATTTTGGGTTCTTTATGGTTAAGATGCTTTGTCCAACTGGTGCCAAAAAAATTATGTAGAAGATCATCTAACATGTCCTGGTATCATTTACACAACAGATCATTTCAACAGGCATGCCAAGTTCAGAGAGTCTAGGTATGGTTGCCATCTTTAACTTTTGATCAGCATTTGCAGAAAACCTCTCAAGGATCATTCTCACAACTAAATAATTTAATCCTGTTGGTAGTTTCGGACAAGAAGAGCTTTAAAATTTAAGCCAGTTGGAAAGAATTATCTGCCACTGACAAAAAAAACGTTGTGGACCAACCAATAAACCAATAAACACTTCTGCCAAGATTAAGAAGTTTAGAGGAGATTTAATGTAAATTGGTGGACAGACTGATGGATGCAGAGTAATGGCAATATATTTCTCACACAAGCCTTTACCTTTGGGTCGGGTTGTTACATGTTATAAAATGGCTATAACTTGTATGTTCTGACCTTGCTGCCACAATCAGAGTTCTAAAAGCGATGGTAATTCAGTAGAGCTTTTAAAATCTTGTCTCAACATATATTTTGGGAATTGAACAAAAATAGCACAATATCAATTTACTTTCTTTTTTATTAATATATATATTTTTGTAATGTTTGGTGCTGTCCAACTTTAAAAGTGATAGATGAAGCATCATTGTCCGCAGATAATCATAAACTTCTAGCTCATCCAACAACACAACCTCGTCATCAACACACCTTGAAAAAAATAAAATAATGTTGACAATATACTCATATTTATTAATTAGGATTTATAAAACTGCAGTCATATGACTCCTATTATTTTACAAGAAAATGAACATAACTATCTCAGCAGTATTTATACCTACTTCAAGATAGTGATTGTGTGTCTAAAAATACCTATAGTATGTTAAATAATGATAATATCAAATTAATGGAATATTTAATTACCCATTTACTCACTATAATTACAGGTCAATTGTAATTACAACTTTTATAAAATTCATATTAACAATTACAGTATGGTTCAATGTAATTGAGAAATGGAATTAAGTGTGAAAAATATAGTCATTCAACCATGAAAATGAGGTCAAAGTCAGATAACTGACATTTTCAGATCAAAATGATCTACAATGTACTTCACTTTCAAAAAGGTAATCTTTTATATCATTTCAGAAACTCCATGAGGCTCCTACCTGGTATACAATTGCCAAAAATTCATGAAACTATCCTTTTTCAAACACTGTTTTGCATGAAGAGCAAAAATAAAATTCATTTTTTTACCTGTTACATGTACATTTTCAAAAAGGTGACAGCTTGTTGCCATAAAAATTCAGGTCATTATTCTTGCTAATAATGATATGTTGTCAAAACCACAAATTTATGCCCAAATAGGTAACAAAGTTACAGACCAAAAAGATTGGTGGAGGTGTAACAGTTGTTGAGAAATGAACTTAATTGAAGAGAAATTTTTATTAAAATGTGAAAACTGGTTGCAGATTTTCAAATTTTTTTACAAAGTTATTGAACACTGCAAATGAGGACAAGGCCAAATAACGTTTGACTGATGGGCAAGTTAATAACATAAACTACCAGACTACAAAATTTTTTCTGTTAACCAAATTTGTAACCAGGGTCAAACATTTTACAAAAACTGCCACAAGGGAATTAACTGTCTCGCTTCTGCAACTTGAATTTGAAAACCAAACAAAAACTCATGACAAAAAACAAAACAAAATTAATTTTCCTTTTAGTTGATACTTAACTTCAAAAAAAAATATAACCCACCTATCCCCTTGATTGACAGATCTATATTTTAGAGTGTATAAAGAGAGGTAACTCTCATAAATGAGCATAAGAAGTAATAGTGTTATATGCATTCTGACTTAAAAACATAATAATATCCTCTGGATATCTAATACATAAATGTACCACGGATTTATACATAGAAGGGACAGGTTAATTTGTGAGTTAATGTCAGTCCCTGGGTTTAGATTGACTCGGGTGATCTAGCCCCACCCCCTTTTTTATTAAGAGAGTACAAAAGGGATTTTTAAATTTCCAATGCAAGTTTTCTATTTTTTGTCCAGTTTTGATGAGTTTTTGCATTGTATTCCCTGTGATAAAGCAAATAACCTATCTCTTATTGTTATTGAGATATATGGGGTCAAAAAATGGCAATGCCCTAATTTATGAAACTTAGGCTTATTTCTTACCCGATTTTGGAGGGTTTTTTTTCCAAATGACTCCTAATGAAAAATGCAACAAGAATTACTCAAACATTTACTGTATTTTTGTTAAAAGGGGTCAAAGGGTATAAAAAAATGTGACTATACAGGAGATGAGGAATTTTTTATCTATTTTTGATGGGATTTTTTAATTAGATCATCTCAATGATAGCTTTTAATACTATGTTCACAAATTTTCCTTATCTCTGACCGTTTTTCAGCTAAATTGGGTCAAAACGTAGGGGGAATTCAATTTTGTATAATATGGAAAAAAATTTATTTTCATCTTCATTTGAAATGATTACCCATGAAAAATGCAACAAAAGTTACTCCTTGCATTTGTTTAAAGCATTTTAGTAATTTTTGTAAAAAAAAAATGATTTAGTAGGAGATTAGAAATTCTTATTTATTATGTTTTTTTGCATTTGATTCCTCTCAATGAGAGCTTTCAGTAGCAATTGAACTGATTTTCTGAATTTCCTGCTGTTTTCAGCTGAAAATGGTCAAAGTGGGGGGTATGGAAAAAATTTAATTTTTCAACTGATTTTGATGTGTTCAAAAGTAACACCAGTTTTGAGGGTAATAAGAATCAAAATTCATATTACTCTGTCCTGCACTTTACTTGTCTAGCACATTACTGTGTTTAGATCTGTTTATCAATTTTATTGTGTCCACACTTATCACCTTTGTCCTTTCACATGTCATGTACCGTGTTTAATTTTGTAGGAGATGAGAAATTTTTATTTTTCATACATTATTATGGGACATTTACAGGGGCTTTAAGTTAGAGTGGGGTATATGCACACAGGTCTAGATTATTCCCGGGTACGAATATATCCACTTAACTTCAGGTCCCTATGGGGACATTGGTCATTGGTACAAGACAAAAGTTGATGTTCCTTAATTTTAATGTAAATTATCTGTTTTTTATCCAATTTGATGGAATACAGCAAACTTAATAATTCAAATAGCATACATCTTGACTCATCTCTTATGATTTTTGAGATATAAGAGCTAAAAAACAGTCACTTTAAAACGTTTTTTTTAATTTTTCATCTAATTTTGATGGTTTTTTCTACATATGATTTCTTTTGAAATTGAATCAAATGTTACTCCAAGAAGTTTTGATAGCATTTTAAAGAGATAAGAGGGACAAAAAGTTTTAATTTTCAGGGTGTGAGAAATTTTTAATTTTTCATATATTTTTGATGGTTTTTTTCATTTGATTCATCTAGTAGAGCACTTATATTTTGTGTACAGTATTTTGTTAACAGATTATCTCTTTCTCTGAACTGTTTTCAAGGTACATGGTGTCAAAGTGACAGAAGAATGCAATTTTTCAAGTCATGTTGTAGTTGTGATCAGGTGACCAGTTGAACAAGATGAGAAATTTGAGCCCAATTTTTTTACCTTATTCGAAACCTTGATGGTTAAAAGAGCATAAATTTACCATAATGTTGATTACATAAAAGGGTCCCCTTCTTGGATAATTTCAGTTACATGTATTGGAATTTCCTCCTCAAAACTCAGATACCAATTCACCAGTATAAACATATTGTAGTGAA